>CAJHQQ010002777.1:0-57950 GCA_905132885.1 Moricandia moricandioides
CTTCCCACCCTCCTTAAGTAGCTTACTCCAAAAACTCAGGTCGGCTTTCCATTTCACCACTTCACTGCTACTCTACTTTACTACTTTCAGGCCAGTCACCGCATGGTACTCTTGCAACGAAAAACCGCAGCGGATTCTTCGCAAAGACAAACCACTTCTCATGCTTCTTTGAGGTGATCAATTCCTTACACAAGAAGCTATGCACCAACTTTGCCGAAAACTTGAGGCCATTTTCTTCAATAGCAATGATATGTGTAAATACAAGATCTCTCTTCACTTCTGCGTATTCTTCAGACATAGCCTTTTTCAGAATTCTGAGGAGTGACATGCGGCAGCTGTTGTTGATCTTCTTGATTTGAGGTTCAAGACCCTCTCCGTATAAATGCATCGACAACTCTAATTCCATATCTACAAAAGACAATAAATAGAAGACTATTAACACCATAAGACATAACGAAAATGTCATAAACACTACACTAAACAGTTTTACAAACACGAAAACCCAACCACTATCATTCTGTTTAGAAACAAAATTAATTCACATACGAAAAATTCAAACTCAAGCTAAGACAAGTCAATTCACACTCTCAATCAACTAATCAAACTAACCCAACTCACAAACTAAATCGGTTCACATAATCACACAGAGAGCATGGAAGTTAAAAAGTATCAAGCCCCACAGATAAAAGAAAACTACACTTCCCAAATATACAGAACCTAACCGATTTCTTCAGGAAAAGTTCTAAAGAAGTTAACATGGCCAATCTTAGTAACAGAAGCAAGATTCCATCACTGCCCAAAAAGAAATTAAGCAGCAATTGATTGACATACAAAACCTTAATCCTGAAAAACTCAAATCAGTAAAAAAACATATAACAAACCTTAATCAGCTGAAGAACACAACCCCGATTCAAGAACCATATATAAAAAACCCTAATCAGTTGAAGAACACAAATCGATTGAAGAACCACATGTAACAAACCCTAATCATTTGAAGAACACAAAACCAATTGAAGAACACATGTAACAATCCCTAATCCGTTGAGGAACATGCAAAGAAAAAGGGAAAGGGGGTATCTACAAATTCCAATCGGAGGAGCTAGCAAAGAACAAAAACAAAAACAAAGGAGAAACAAGATGAAGAAGTCTCACTTACCTTCGATTGATTTCCTCAACGAGATAGATGGAAATAGAGAGCGAGAGAGATGTCGGAGACAGAGGATGATTGAGAGAAAAGAGAGATGGAATTAGAGAGCGAGAGAGATGCCGGAGACAGAGGAGAGTCAATTTGGTCTTCGGCTTTTTGAGAAAAGAGAGAGATATATCGACGATAATTGATTTAGGGTTTGTTGATTTGGAGATTTTTTTACTTGTTTCTAAGTTAATTTTATTTTAATTTAATTTTTTTGTCAATATCCATTTAATATTTTTTATATATAAATTAAGTTTTAAATTTATTAAATGAAATAAAGGGTTAGTTTTGGGATTAAAAAAAGATTATACTAAAGGGATAAAGTTAAGTTGATTTTATACCAAGGGGACAATAGTGTTTATTTGCTCTATTTTGGTAATTTTCTCTTTTTTAGTTAACTTTTTGATCTGTAATATAAAATATGAAATGTATAATTATTTTTTGATTTGTGCTACTCTTAAATTTCTTCCGTTTCTTATGTTTTGAATCTCATGGATATGTGGGTTTTGTTTGTTGTCGTAGGGTTGATTTTGGGTTGTTTTTTGCAATATCGATGGAAGACACGATAGATTTTGTTGCATTGTGGAAATGGCATGAAAGAAGACATGAGATGTAGCATTTATTATTGCCGTAAGTTCTTATTAAACATGTTTGATTTGCTTTGATTACAGTTTGTTTTAACATTTTCTATCATATTCCATGGTTATGTGTTATTTGAATAAAATGCAATAGGTATGGTGACAAGACAGAAGATGTGGTTATGTATTATCTAATTAAATAGCACTGTCTGCATGTAAATATTTTAGATTTTTACTGTTAATTTATCTTAACACCAAGACCTAATTTAGATTTGTCTTAATTCAATCTTAATACATTTCTAAAGAACATAGAATGACTAACCTTGATCCATGCTTGGATGCAATTCCACCAATTGATCTTCTCCTCTTTAACCTTCTCTTTGGTGATTTCCTTGATGGACAAGAAATCCGAAAATCTTCCTTAGTCTCTCTTTGATGATCACTATTATTGTGGTGTTTTTCTGGAGAGATTTTTCATTGCCCATAAAGTGATGTAATGTCAATATATATTAGAGTAAGGGATGTGACTAACCAACACAACCTTTCATCCTTTTAACCACCACAATATATAGTTTACATATATTAAATTCTTATGGTAATATATTTCTTTATTATTACCTTTTACATATATGTATATGATCATGAGACTAAAGACTATAAATATAAGGTAAAGTAGGAGGGTTATCAATACACCCATATTCTAACTCATTACTCGAAACCGATCCATCACGGTATCGACTTTTATATTAGAATATAAAATATTAATAGGAACTTGAACTTTATATTATACATAGGTCACATAGAATATAAAATATTCTTACATTCTCCCACTTGACATTTGTGTCGATTTAAGGGTTCAATAACTTTAATGTGCACTTTTACATCAAGTTCGCTTGATCCTCACTAAAATTAGAAATGATCGAATCATGGCGGTTGTATGTCATTTAACCGGCATAGTCCCTTCCATGTATCACAAATCAATTATAATTATGTATCAATCCTTACATGAGAAGAACCTTTATTTCTCAAAACAAACATATGTTATCTACAAACCATAAGTGTATACACATACTTTAATGATAACATAATTAATAAATCAGAAACATAATCTTTCAGTGAATTCTCAGTGTCAAATACATAATGAGCATCCATAATTAAAATAACAAGGCTTTATCTATAATTCTCATACGCTCTATATGGCCATTGAACGCCTTGGGTGGTAAACCTTTAGTTAGTGGATCCGCTACCATCAAGTCCGTCCTTATGTGCTCAAAGGACACTCTTTATTTCTGAACTTATTCTTTAACAGACAATTACTTTAACTCCATGTGCTTAGCACCCTTCAAATACTTGTCGTTCTTTGAAAAGAAGACAGCTACAGAATTATCACAGTAAATTCTCAGCGGCTTAGCTATAGTGTCGACAATCCAAAGCCTGAGATAAAATTCCGCAGCCATAGTGCATGAATTGTGGCCTCAAAGCATGCCACAAATTCAGCCTCCATAGTGGAAGTAGCAATGACATACTGCTTTCCACTCTTCCATGATATTGCTCCCCCAGCTAATAGGAACAAGTAACCAAACGTTGATTTTCTGCTATCAACGCATCCGGCATAGTCTGAATCTGAATATCCAATAACTTCCAGCTGATCAGATCTCCTATATGTAAGCATGTTCTCTTTGGTGCCTTGCAAGTACCTGAGAACCTTCTTTGCAGCTTTCCAGTGGTCCATTCCGGGATTACTTTGATATCGACCCAACATTCCAACAGCAAAGTTGATATCAGGTCGAGTACATGTTTGAACGTAGTTCAAACTCCCAACCACCGATGCATAGGGAATTCTTTCCATTTCTTTACGCTCCAATTCGTTCTTAGGACATTGCATTTTACTGAACTTATCCCCCTTCTGAATTGGAGCTATTCCTGCAGAGCACTTTTTCATTTTATATCTCGTTAAGATCTTATTGATATATCCTTTCTGAGACAAACTTAAGAGTCCTTGTGATCTATCTCGAAAGATTTCTATCCCGATCACATAAGATGCCTCACCCATATCTTTCATTTCAAAGTTCTTAGAGAGATACTTCTTCACATCATGTAACATACCCATGTCATTTGCAGCAAGCAAAATGTCATCAACATATAAGACTAAAATCAAAAACTTACTCCCACAGATCTTAATGTAGATACATCGATCAACAATGATCTCTACAAAACCATATGACGTGATGGTATCATTAAACTTTATATACCATTGTCGAGAAGCTTGTTTTAGTCAATATATTGACTTTCTCAGCTTACACACCAAATTTTCTTTTCCTGCGACCACGAAACCTTCTGGTTGGTCCATATATACTTCCTCCTCAAGATCTCCATTCAGAAAGGCGGTTTTCACATGCATCTGGTGAAGCTCAAGATCATAATGAGCCACTAAAGCCAAAACAATTCTAAGAGAATCCTTCTTTGAAACAGGAGATAATGTTTCTTTATAGTCAATGCCATCTTTTTGAGTGAAACCTTTAGCAACAAGTCGAGACTTGCGTCTTTCAATTTTACCTTTCGAGTCGCGTTTAGTCTTACAGACCCATTTACAACCAACGGTTTTGAAACCATCGGGCAACTCTACTAAGTCTCATACATGATTATCACTCCTAGATTTCATTTCTTCTTTTGAAGCAACCACTCTTTAGAATTGTCACTTTCCATGGCCATTTTGAATGAGATCGGATCTTCATCCATGCTTAAGTCACATTCATTTTCAATAGTATAAACCACATAATCATTTGAAATGGCAGATCTTCTTTCTCTTCCAGATCGCCTTATAGGTATTTGTGGTTCACTATTCTCTTCTTGAATTATGACAGGTTCATCAATAGTATTTTCAAATGGTGGAACTGGAGCATCATTATGTTGTTCTATTGTGTCATTAAACTTAGATGCAACAATAGGAACAACTACCTCAGGTGGAACTACAGGTGAAGAAATTTCAACCTGAACTTCAGAAATGTCCAACTTTCGCGGTTCACCACTCTCACCAGTTTCACCATTTTAAATGAACCTAGCATTACCCGAATCAACTATTCTCGTACTATGGTTAGGGCAATAAAATGTATACCCCTTTGATTTTTCAGGATAGCCAATGAAAAATCCACTGACTGTCCTAGAATCAAGTTTCTTCTCATGTGGATTATATAGCCTTACTTCTGCTGGACAACCCCACACACGTAGATGTCTTAAACTAGGTTTCCTTCTCGTCCACAATTCATAAGGGGTCTTAGGAACTGCCTTACTAGGAACCCTGTTAAGCACATACGTTGCAGTTCTTAATGCATATATCCACAACGAAAGGGGTAAAGAGCAATTACTCAACATGCTCCTAACCATCTCTATTAAGGTACGGTTCCGCCTCTCAGCTACACCATTCTGCTGAGGAGTACCAGGCATTGTGTATTGTGCACAAATGCCTCTACTTTCAAGTAATTTTGCAAATGGACCAGGACATTGTCCACTTTCATCGAATTTTCCATAAAATTCACCACCTCTATCAGATCTCACTACTTTAACCTTTTTATCTAACTGCCTTTCCACTTCATCAATGAATATTTGTAGAACATTCACAAACTTAGACTTTTCATGCAGTAGATAGGTATATCCATATCGTGAGTAATCATCAATAAAAGTGATGAAATATTTTTCGTCACCCCATGAAGGAGCATCGAAAGGGCCACATATGTCGGTGTGTATTAACTCAAGAAGCTGAGTGCTTCTTGTGGCTGGTTTCTTTAAAGTATGTTTCGTCTGCTTTCCTTTAATGCAGTCTATGCATACATCTAGGTCACTGAAATCCAATTGAGGAAGAATTTTATTCTTTATCAACCTCATAATTCTTTCTTTGGAAATATGACCTAGTCGTTGATGCCACAAGAAAGCAGAATTTTCATTAGTTGCGCTACGCTTAATGCCTCGACTTTCAACATTAAATAAGGATTCAGGAAATTTTGCATCAAGGTTAAACTTATAAAGTGAATCAAATAAAGTACCACTACCATAAAAGTAATCATTTCGGTACAATGAGAAAACACCATGTGCAACCTTAATACTAAAACCTAAATTGTCCAACCTAATAACAGAAACAAGATTTCTAGCACACTCAGGTACATAGAGACAACCTTCAAGATCCACATGACTTCCAGTGTCCAAGATCAATTTATACGTCCCAATTCCTTCTATTTGTGCCTTCATCCTGTTTCCCATGAACAAATATTGTTCAGGTCCTCTTATGGGCTGGATCGAACTGAATCCATGTTTAATATGAGACACATGAGTAGTAGCACCAGAATCTAACCACCAAGTATTATTAGAAACTTCGACAAGATTCATTTCATAGCAAACAAAGCTGTAATGTTTACCTTTCTTGTCGAACCAACCCTTCCTTTTAGGACAATCCTTCTTGAAGTGTCGTACTTGCTTACAAAAGAAACACTTCTTTTCCTTCTGGATTTGACTTTGAGGTCCTTTCACGAAGTTCTTAACATTACTTTTGTCTTTTCTACTTGATGTTCTTTTGCTGCTACTGGCACTTCCAAGACCTACGAGGTTAACAACTTGATCTTTCATCTTCCTTAATCTCCCCTCCTCTTGAATTAACATAGTCTTTAATTCCTTAAAGTTCCATTTATCTTTAATGGTGTTGTAATTCACCTGGAATTGGCTAAATTCAAGAGGTAGAGAATTCATGATGAATTGAACCAAGAACTGCTCATGTACCTCCATTCCTAAGGTCGTTAACTTTGCTGCCAGATTAGACATGTGTCACATGATCATGGATTGGTTGAGACCAGTCAAACTTCTTTGTAGTTAGCTCATTCATGAGACTTCCTACAATCGACTTGTCAGCCAATTCTGATTGTGAACACTCCTTAATTTTCTTTATGAATTCCATTGCTTTCTCTGTTTTATGCATTGATGGCTTAATACTTTCTGCCATCGTCAACCTCATAAGGTTCAAGCTCAGCCTGTTAGATCGCTCCCATCTCTTATAACGAGACTTTTCAGATTCAGAGCTATCTGCCGTAATAGCTGACGGTTCTTGATCAGTTAGTATGGCGGAGTCCAAAGCTATTACACCCAGTGTAAACTGGATTTGCTCGAACCACTCACTATAGTTGAGGCCATTAAATTTTACCACAGAGTTAGCATATGCAAACACATTTGATGAAGCTGCAAGCATTCATACATGTTTACCCGTTAGTGCTTTGAGACTTTAATGTATATTCAGACTAATAGAAACTTTAACACTTATATTTTAAATAACCTTTGGGAAATATTTAAATACAAGTACTATCATTGATGCTAATTATATATTCTTTAATATTAATCAAATCAAAACACTAGTCAAATAAATATGTTATCTTTGGACATACATACTATCGACAATAGTAAGAAATGACTAATTCTTTTCTTATTATTAGTTATATTCAATGATCCACATTTGGGTGATCTCCTAGAATATAAATAATAAAGTAATTGACCGATCAAACTTTTATGTCATTTAGCATCCTTGATCTTGATCAATTATAAATTATTATTAATTTTAATATTTATAAGTAAATAACAAGGCCACTTTGGTGACTAACATGTTATAAACTATATAGATATTAAAATACTAATAGGTAAATTGATCTTAATATTATGTCAATATTCCATAACATAATTATTTCTATATTGTGTTAATATTTTATAACACAAATTACCTATTAGTAAAATGCAGCAGAAGCATTTTAAACTTAAAAAATTATATAATATTTAAATTAATAAATATTATATAACTAGATATGTTCCTAAAACTAAATAGAACACTTAACCATATAATTTACTTAATTATTTGAGTACTTTGATAAACCATATTGATTTATCAAATAATTAACGTGTATGCACACTAGATGAATTATCATGTGCTAACAGTCATGCATATGCTATCAAATGTTCCAGAATTAATAATGGAAAAATACTCTTTCATGCATGCAATCTTTACGTAATGATTCAAACATCAAACAAACTCAGATTAATTATGAATCTACTCATATTCACGAACAACTTAATTATTAATGCAAATATTTTGATCGCTTGATGCCAAACGTTAAAACTGTGAGTGAAACTCCTTTACTGTTGTTACTTAATCGTAAACAACATAAATTAACAATATTTCAAAAGACACAATTTAAGGAAATTCACTAATTATTGAATGCGCCTTTACGGTATGAACCCAGATTTCAACAGTTTTCTTCAAACAAGCATATTGATCCAATATGAACCGTTGTGACTTGTTAACCGTAAAGAATCTATCAACACTTAATCGTGCAAAATGCCTTTTACGACAACTGTAATTAATCGTATTGCATCATTAGGCACTACTACCCAGTTTCATTGTTGTCGTAACCATAATAATTAAGTTCAAAACATTCAAGCAACGTTTCACAGGCATCACGTAACAAAGAAATTCACTCAAGGATGAAATTAATCAAATCTAAAATAGCTCTGATACCAATTGTTAATTTATCTTAACACCAAGACCTAATTTAGATTTGTCTTAATTCAATCCTAATACATTTCTAAAGAAGATAGAATGACTACCATTGATCCATGCTTGGATGCAATTCCACCAATTGATCTTCTCCTCTTTAACCTTCTCTTTGGTGATTTCCTTGATGGACAAGAAATCCCAAAATCTTCCTTAGTCTCTCTTTGATGATCACTATTATTGTGGTGTTTTTCTGGAGAGATTTTTCATTGCCCATAAAGTGATGTAGGATGTCAATATATATTAGAGTAAGGGATGTGACTAACCAACACAACCTTTCATCCTTTTAACCACCACAATATATAGTTTACATATATTAAATTCTTATGGTAATATATTTCTTTATTATTACCTTTTACATATATGTATATGATCATGAGACTAAAGACTATAAATATAAGGTAAAGTATGAGGGTTATCAATACACTCATATTCCAACTCATTACTCGAAACCGATCCATCACGATATCGACTTTTATATTAGAATATAAAATATTAATAGGAAACTTTATATTAAACCAATTGATACATAGGTCACATAGAATATAAAATATTCTTACATTTACTGATTTGAAGATGTTGAGATTATCAACTAATTAAGAAAATCTTTATGTTGAGGATTTAATTTGAACATAAAGTCTATGAGGCCAAAGCCTAACATGAATATTATCATAAGTTTCAACTTCTAAAATTTCAAAGCTCTGATAGTTTTACATATCACAAAAGTTCATAACTGATATTTCATTTCTCTTTCTTTTCTTGATTAAAATTTTGTAGTCTAAAGTTCATTTTTGTTAGTGTTACATTTATTTGAATATATTGTTTATGGAGGAGGATGTTTCCATGGGAGATAGAAGTGGCAATAATGTCTCTCTTTGCTTTCTTTTGTCTTAAATAGGTGAGATTAATATAAGTATGATAGCATTAAGAAGACGATTGTTCAAATAATAATAATATGTGATCACATGTTTGCAAATTACAACTTTTGGCATAAAAAATGGGAACGGAGAAAATGAGAAAAAAGATTAAAAGCGGGTCCACAGATCGAACATTATTGAATATTGATAGATATGGTCTATAATGAGAAAGTGAGCATTTGCAGAAAAGCAAATAAGAAAGCAAAAGTAAATGATACGATTGGTCTCAGTTTTCTTCGGCTCTTATTGGTAAGGAGGTGGAACTCGTTGCTCTTTACCTCTCTTAGTGCTGCGACATCTCTCCCAACTAATTTTTCTTTTAAGTCAACTGACTCATATTGTATATTTTACTTTTTGGAAACTTTACTTATATTGTATTTTGAAACCAGAAAAGACGATGGTCAGACCGTCAGATGACTCTGATCAGTAATATGCTTCATAAACAGTATCAGAATAAAAACTTTAGTATTTTCTATTATAAATAATGATTTCATCGTCGTAAAAGAAAAGATTTCATAATAAAAAAGCAAATCTAAATCTTTGTATAACCAAATTTATAATAGATTGTTGGGCTTTTTGCAAAAATGACTCAAAATTTAAAGTCAAACACAAAATTAACCCATATTTTTTTTTTTGAAATTTGCATTTGCCATATTCACTCCAAAAGTTCTGATTATTCACGAAAATACCATTATTTTTTCTCTTTTCGAAAATGAGTATTTTACTCTATCATCCTCATATTCATCAAGTATTTACAATAATGTTGTTGCCATCAATACACCAACCACCATGAATAACCAATTTGAACCTATTAATGTACCTACAAATCGGTTTTCAATTCTCTTATCTCATTTCTTATGCTCAAAAACTAAATCTTTTTCACTTTCTCTCTATATTCATCTTAAAAATTTAAGATTTTGATTCAAGCTTACGATTCTTGGTGGGTCGCTTTCTTTTGAGCTTATGTGTGCTTGGAGAAGAGTTCTGTGTGTTAAGGAAGTTATCTCACTAATTTAAGGTAATGAAATCATTTTTTCCAGATTTTTTCGCCTAGACAACTTCCGTGTAAGTCTTCTGGACGTAGAATTCTTACACGAAAGTCGTCTGGTCAATGCAGAGGTTAGTTTTGCAATTGACTTTTATATGTATTTTTAGAGACGATTTATCTTGAAGTCTTTCAGTTTTCTTTGTTAATAAAAAAGTCTCGAAAATACCATTGAAGACCTCCTGGTAAGTCGTCTAGGATAAACATGTTAGTTTTGTATTTGACCAAATTGTGTCAGAAATTTGAGTTTTTCTAGAAGACTTAAATATTTAAGTCGTTTGGCTAAAAAACAAAACTTAAATATTTAATATTTACTAGACGACTTATATGTAAGTCCTCTGAGGTTACTTTTACATTTGGAAAATAAAACATAAATATTTAATTTTAGTCAGACAACCTACATGTATGTCTTCCGGTAGACGGCCTACGCGGAAGTCTTCTAGAAATTGTTTCTGATATTCTGGTCAAACCTTGAATATCATAGAAGACTTCCATGTAAGTCGTCCGTCATATAGGTCGTCTAGTTAAAATTAAATATTTAAATTTTATTTTCTAATTACAAAGTAATCTGAGACGACTTACAAATAAGTCGTCTGGAAAAGGTCAAATTTCTGACACAATTTGGTCAATTGTAAAACTAAGTTGTTTATCCTAGACAATTTACCGAGAGATCTTCTCTGGTATTTTTGAGATTTTTTTGAAAACAAAAGTAAGACAATTTTTACAAAGGAAGACTTCCAAAGAAGTCTGCTTTAGAAGAGACCTCTCTAGAAGTCTTCCTTTGTAAATTTTCGATTGCAAAAATGACTTTTTTGACGACTTCCGTGTAAGTCTTCTGGACGACTTCCTTGGAAGTCTTCTGGACGACTTCCGTGTAAGTCTTCTAGAAGACTTCCGTGTAAGTCTTCTGGACGACTTCCTTGGAAGTATTCGGAAGTCGTCTACGTCAATGTTTAATAAAGTTTCATTTTTCTAAAACTATAAAGACTTTGTAGCATTTTCTTGTTAATTCATGTATATTAATCGATATTTGGATTCCTGAATGAATTTCATAACTTAATTGGTTTTAATTATGAGTTTACCAATATTCATGTTTATTAATGTTTCTAGCTAATCTGAGAAGACTTCCGTGTAAGCCTGCTGGAAGTCTTCTACGTTAGTTTTTGTAAACTTGTTAAGTAACTTAAAGATATATTTTTTAACTTTCAAAAGTGTTAAGTAAATTCAAAAATATCAAGTAATATGGTTTAATGTATCTTCTTATATCATGAGATATACTTTTTAACTTTCATGATATTTAAAATTTCAATTTTCACTTAAAATTTCAGTTTCCCGCCTAAATTTTAATTTCTCACTTAAATTTCCTGCTTATATTTCAGTTTCCCACTTTAAATTTCCTGCTTATATTTCAATTTACCGGTTTAAACTTAAGTCTTCCAGAAGACTTCCCAGAAGTGTTCCAGAAGACTACCCAGAAGTGTTCTAGAAGACTTCCCAGAAGTGTTCCAGAAGACTTCCGAGAAGTCTTCCAGTGAAATTGTTATATGTTTGAATGTATGTAATATTTGTTATGTTGTGAATTTGACTTCCGATAAGTCGCCCACATGCAACGAGACTTGATGATGGTCTGGTCGCCCGTGAGCTACGAGACTTGGTACGTGGCTTGTCGCCCATGGACGACGAGACCATCACCAAGTTTTGTCACCCACAAGCAACGATACACACACCACGTCTCGTCGACCGTGGGCGACGAGACTTGGAGGCGATGTGGTTGCCTTATGAGACGTCCGGACACGTCTCTTTCTCATATTATCGTCTTTTATTTGGAAGTTGTTTTACAAGACATCGAGCTAGAGTTCGTTACTTCAATTCTTCAAAGCTTACGAGGTTTTAGTTCTTGCTTCTTTACTTTGAAGAGAGGAAATATGTCCAAGGTGGTTTCTAGACATTGATTCTGTCATGACCGATTTTGACCCCAACAGTTAGCCCCCCAGCTTGCGAGAATCGTTTTGATGTTCTTGCGAGGTGTTAGGTAAGTTAGGCGAAATTGATGGCTGAAAGTACGAGGGTACAATAGATTTCTTTCTCTATAAGTATGTGGAATGAGTTTTCAAATTCTTTACTTGCTCACTTCCACAAGAAAATTTCCTCATAAGAATGGAATGTGATAAGATTGGGGTTGCGCCTTATGTAGGCTGCTTACGTACCCTTGTTCAAAGGATCAAGCCTTTCGTAGAGTTATCTTGGTGTTAAATTTCTAACGACCTTGTTTTCCAGTGAGACCTTTACGTTCTAGTTATGTGTTTTGGAATTATGAAGTCGTGGGTTATCTCCTTTTAAAAATGCATACATTAGCCATACACTGAGACAAGAGAAAGAGTGTGATTTGTCATCTCATTTATAACGCTCTGTGGATCATTATACTTGTCGTTGCATAATATGAGAGTACTCGAAGGCTTTTAGTTCGTGGATTCTCAAAAACATACAAATATAAGCGAAGAGGCTTATTTTGGAATCTCGTATTGGTCTGTTGATACTTTGCCTTGAGATATGTAAGATCAGTGTGCTGAGTTTAGGGAAAGACCTAGGCTTACTATCGGTTTAGGGTTTGTGATGACTGTTTCGGCTTAAATCACCCGTTGCGGTTTTGACCTGATTCTGTCTCAATATTTAAGTTTGTGAAAAGTTCTTAGTTTTATGAGACAATTTTGAATCCGTCTAGAAGTGCTGATCAAAATTTTGGATTTCTTTTATAGCGCACTATTATTCTTGTGTCAGATGTTCGAGTCTATATCTATGGGGGGTGATGGCTAAGTCTGTTTAGGATGTTGGAGTTCGTTTCTTGTGATCAGCAACGAACGGAATGGTAAGTGTTACCGTTTGAGTTTGAGCGTTCGTGAAAGATGTGTGTTTGAGAAGATGTTAGTGCATATGAATGTTTGAGTTTCTGAGACAGAACTATTATCTAGGAAGATAACTTCGAAAACCGGTTCTTCGATTTTTTGTGACGTCTCGCAACACTAAATACTGGATTTTTTCTTTCGAGTAAATTTTACGTTTGAGAACGTGCTAGAGAATTTTTTCATGTTTGACGTTAAGGTCTCATTTGACCTTGTGGCTAATGAGTACTTTGGTATGTTTGCGGAGGTTTTGCAGATGAAGGTTTTTTGTTTAACGAATTAACCAAAACCATTTTTGTATATAATTTTTCTTTCGTATGCCGCATTTCTTGTGTGCGGCTTAGAGATGTTTTTGCGGTGGCGCAAGGGTTTCGTTTTAACCTTATTGAGAGAAACGAATTGGGTTGTTCGTGGATGTTTTGCAGCCAAAACTGTCGTTCCGGTTTGGATGTTAAATTTTATATTTGTTATAGAGGAATTATGACCAATGGGTCGAGTCAATTTGTCCATGGGAAGAAGCGTCTTGCTTCACTGTACTTTGTGAAGGTTTGGTTAGCCGAGATTTACTTCATGTATTTTTAAAGATGTTTCATATAGCTCTAGGATCTTTTTATGAGTGTTTCCTTATATGCCGCGTTTTACGGGTAAAACATTGCGGGCTTAAAGTGAATTGTAAAACATATAGAACTTGGTCGTTTGTTGACAAGTTCAAATTTTTGGCTAACCTTTTGGCTGCTAGGACTAATTCTTGTTATAAAGAATTTTATCGTATGATTTCCACTTCTGGGTTAGGCGATAATTATATTTGTAATTGTCACTTGTCGTTTTAGATGAATCGCGGATTGTCGTTTTGCCGTTAAGTTATTGGACAGAGCGGTGGTCGTTTGAATGTTTTGGCGTGGGGTAAAGGCTGTGTTTGGACGGATAGCCAAGGACGTTGTAATATCAAGTATTTGACCAAGGCACTTTCGTGTTAATATTAAGGTCATTATTTTAGAAATGTCCTTAAAGGCGATGCCGAGTTCTGGTTCAGACTTCTATGAGAAGGCATTATTGGCTGAGTGCCAAAGAGCATTTATCGAGAATTATAGGCCAAATATGCCAGAGTTTTCTGTGTTCAGATGGCCAATAGTTGTACAAAATGATTTTCCACTATAGGTTTCAGTTATACGATGAATGTTTCATATAATGTTTCTCTTATCGTATGAAAATTGTTTCCTTTTTGTCTGAGGAAGAGGATTGATACATGACCCGTGCGGATTCAGTTGCGGGATGATTTTCTGCTCAGATGTAACCGAGGGAAGTGAAACGCAGAAGCCAGCGAACCGCATGACTAAAGGAAGAGATCTATTAGATCATAGTGCAAAGAGATAAAGTTTAGATTGGTTGTCCAAAGTCGGAGCAAACAACTTCGTTTTTTGCTATGCGAAATTTCTTCGTAAAACATGTTATGTTTATTTTTGAAAGTTGTTTCATCAGACTTGGTATGAATATACAAAGATTTTTTGTGTAATTTTTACAAGAAGGGTTTCTCATAAAAGTAAATGGAGAGTGTTTCTCGCAGATTACTCGTGATGTTTGCGAGCGAGGATTAGGTTTTTCTCATTCGCGTTTTTATATTGCGAAGTCATTTTGCATGATACCGATCTTGTTTTCTGGTAGACTGTTTCGTATAAAATGTTCTAGTTATACGAACGTAATGGGTGACCAATTTTATGAAGATAGTAAATCAACACTATTTATGGAGATGTCAAAGTAGTAATGTTTCCACAGATTTTTCGAGAAACATTTCTCCTTTGATTTCGATCTCTGGTGAAAGTTACTTGGAGTCACTCAAGGAGTTTTACTAAAGTTTATGTCGTTATGATCTAGTCGCGGAACATTTTTGTTGGTTTTTGAGAGGAATTCTCATGCATATAGGTTTCTTGAGCGGAACGAATCGGTCAACCAGCAGGAGAACTAGTCACTGAGCGGGGAGAAAACGTTCCCTTTGTTGTGCTCGCTGCTAATATTTTTCTTCATTTTTCTTTGACGCAAATGGTTTTTGATGTTTTTACGTGACTCACTTGGTTCAACCGAAACTGGGAACAATGCTTTGATGTTCGAAGATTTCTTGTATAAATTTTTATAGTTTAGGTATGCTGCTAGCGTTTAGACGAATCTTAGATCATCGTTTGCCTTTTGGACGATTTCGATGGGTCATTTCATTGTCTTATGTCGCAATAGTTTGCTTTGTCGAAAGCGTTTTCTTGATCTGAGGCAAACACTTTTTGAAGTATGGGAGTATACAAGTATAGTATACGTACCTACTCCCTCCCTTTTATTACGGAAGGTAACGTTTGGACAGATATTTTGAAGGGTTTTGTATGTTTTTTTCAAGGATTTAGATGATCGATAGTTTGGGTCGATTTATAGACGACGTTGGGATTGTGATCTTCGATTTTTTTCAGGTTGACGCCTTGGAATATGTCAGTTTAAAGAAAATTTCTAGGAATGTGTTGGTTTTGATACAATGTTCTTGTCTCTAGTTATTTCTTTCTTTAGGAATAGAGCTGAGTATGCTTGAAGGCGTTGTGACCATTTCTCGGTTTTTCGGGACTTTAAATAGGTTTGCAAGATCTGTCTGAATAGTTAGGGAACAATAGACAGAGATAGGGAAATCGCCTAAGACTTAGTTCACTAGACTATCCACCTAGATTCTAAGTTCCCTAAATTTTACAAGGATATCTAAAGCGTTTTTATTTCTAAGTAATTTCCTACGAAAGTTCGAAGTCTGATTTCAAAAATTTCCAAGTCGAACATACCTTAGATTTCTCAGAGATTAGGGCCTCTTCTCCATTTTGCTTTCTCGTTTACTCTTCTTCTCCTCGTGTTTGTCCACCCCTTATGGATATTAAGAATATTGATTCTCCCTGGATTTCTCTACTTTGCTGTTTGCGTTTAGGCTGAAGCCTATCTTGCGGTTTTGATTCGTCGATCCGTATTTTCTGATCTGGGTTTTCATCTTCGTTTGTTGGTTTTATGAAAACGAATAAGTATCTTGTCGAAAGACTTTTGGCGTTTTAGGAATAACCAAGGGCGATCAGGAGATGCCAATGGCGATCAGGAAGACTCGTAGGGTGATGAGGCTTTTGTGAGAGGTCATGGGCAATGAAGTTGGAGAGAGAGAGGACAGTGAGATCATGGATAGAGACTGATGGGCGAAGTTCACTTCTCAGCTCTCGCTCCATCTATTTCCTTCTTCGAGAGTCTTTTTGCACAATCTTTGTTTTTACTTCCAGAAGGTTGTCAATTTTTTTTTTTAGTTTTATCTACAGAAGCATTTCGCAAATGTTGTCAAATTCACTCTACGAAGATTGTATTTTAAAATAGTGTCTTGTTTAACTTTACGAATTATATTTCGTAAAATATGTACGTGTTTAATTTTGCAAAAGTTGTCGAGATTATTTTATGAAAGTTGTTTCGCAAAATGTTATCGAGTTTAATTTTACTAAAGTTATTCCACGAAAAAGGTTTTGAGTTTGGATGTAAGAGAGCTGATTTTTTTTTTTGAAAACTCACGTATTGCGGCTATTCCCAGATTTAGTTTCTTAGTATCAGAAACTCTAGCTCCGATGAGCTTAATTATCACGATCAGAAATTTTCACATTTCCGTAGGATTGATCTGATAGAATTTTGAGTAATTTTTCCAAAGAAAGTTTAGGTGACAAACATCGAGAGTTTGCTGAATATGTTAATGTAGAAGCGACACTTGAATTTTCGCGAAATCTTAGGTTTCAGAAAACCTTTTAGCAGTGAGGGATACGGTCTCCCGTTTTGTTTTGTTTTGTTTAGTCTTCTTCAGCCGTTTTAGGTTTCGAGTAATTCTATAGAAATTAACTTTGTTTCTTAGAAATTATTCGGAAGATTACAGTGGTGGGGAATTGGAAACCTGATTTGCTGTACTTCTATTTCTGTGAGTAATCTACGGTTTCTCCCCGGTTTCGAGGAGAGCAATTTTTATCTTTCCAAAAAGCTTTTGGAAAACGTCTTTTGGTCGAACTCTTACGCATTGAGCTTTCTCCAACTTGGTAATAATAAAAAATTTACGGTTTTGATATATTTTATCGTTGCCCTTTCTGTTTAGACAGAGAAATCACGAGTTCATTTTGGTACTCTTCTTGTGGAGAAAATTCCTGACTAGCTTTTCAACTTTCTCGAGTACTGGGCGTTTGCGTAAGCGTTGGCCATAGGAACAGTGACTGCTGGAGTTATTTTTCCAGCGTTGTTGTGAGCTGCGATTTTGTCTTTCGTATTTAACATACATCGTCTTGATCAAGTGTTTTGCGGCCATGAGTTAGAGTAATCCGCCCCTCCTTCTAGCACCAACTATGGGAACTAAAATTCACACTGTTGATTTTAGTGAACAGAGGAAAGCAAATAATACTTTATTTTCTTTGAGGTCCGGATTATCTGTGAGAGCCAATGAAAAGTGACCAAATAAATGCAGAAAATATAGAAAGATAACAAAACAAATTTAGAAAAAAGTATATCTATATTTTGAATCTGTGTAAGAGCGTTTCATCATTACAAAATATTATAAAATCTTCGGCTGCAAGATCTGTCAGCGAGTTCCCTAGTACTAGCCACCTAAAACGTTAAACCTAGTTGGATCGCAGCTCGATAGCAAAAGACAAAAAAGATGCAAAAAAAGTTTTGTTGATTTCGGACTGAACCTTATGGAAGACTGCCTACATACCCCTTTCAAGGATCAAACCGGATGTAGTTCAATTAAAAGAGTGGAACAAGAGAGGAACTGCCTATGCGAGTTCCTCTAGTAATCTAGTGTCATTCGTAAAAACCAAGTTTGTCGAGAAAATAGCCTAAGGTTTGTAATTGCAAAGAGTTTTTAAGTCTAAAAATTATCCTTTTGCTCCTTGTCTTGGCTTCTCTTAAATATGCCTCAAAGGTCGGCCGTCTTTCCTTTTTTCCCCCGATTCGATTTTATCTCTTGCGGAAATCTTCCTTATTCTCTCGATATTTCAAGATTATCTTGTAAACTTGACATTTTTTTTTTCTCATTTATATTTTGTGGAAATCAAGTAAACCGTCATTGTAGTTTGGGCTCGTTCTCGTCTAAAATCGTAAGTGATCTCTTATCGCGTTTTAGACCTTTTCATGCTGTCGTTCGATTTATTGTTATTAAAATTTCTTTAGGAGAAGTCACCTTCCATACGATGTTGTTTTCTATACTATTGGTTCCGCGAGTCGGTAAAACAATCATATAGTTAAGATAACAATGGCGTTGAGTTAGCCGTTACCGTTTTTATACGATTGATTTGAAGTTTTAATAGAATAATTCTTTGCCGTTTTTATCGCAAAACTTCAACAGAAACTCCGATCGATATGAGATAAGAACAGTTTTATCAAGACTCAAAGGAGAGGACGATAAGGAGGAGAAAGTCTTGTCGCCCGTGGGCAACGAGACGTGGTACGTGTCTCATTGCCCACTGGCGACAAAACTGGATGACGGTCTCTTTTCCCGTGGGTAACGATGTGGTGCGTGTCTCTCGCCCACGGGCGACGAGACTTAGAGGTGGTGTAATTGCCTTATGAGACGTCGTACACGTCGGTTTCTCATATTATCATCTTTTCTCTGGAGGTTGTTTTACAAGACATCGAGCTAGAGTTCGTTACTTCGATTCTTTGAATCTTACAAGGTTTTAGTTCTTGCTTGCTTCTTTACTTCGAAAACAAAACATGTTCGTGGTTGTTCCTAGACATTGATTTTGTCGTGATCAATTTTGACCCCAACAAATTTTTAATGGTGATTTAAAGGAGTCTACATGAATTTTCCACATGGATACCATTCAAAAGAAGGAAATAAATGCATCTTATTGTTGTAAGTAAGATAAATAAATATCTTTATGGACTTAAACAAGCCTCTTGCCAATGGTTTCTGATATTTTATGAAACATTGTTAGGTTTGGGTTTTAAAAAATCTTCTAGAGACCATACTCTCTTCATCAAGAATACTTGTAGTGTTTACATGGCAGTTCATGTATCCGTGGATGATATAAAAAGCTACATATATTCTCAAACACGCTCTAGAATGCTTATTCAAGTTTTGTGACCTTGCATCCTTGATGTACTTTCTTGGATTTGAAATTGCTAGAAATGTTTAAGGTATTTCATTCTGTCAACGAAAATTGAGAAAACAAGATTGCTTGGTTGTAAAGCTTCTTCAATCTCTATGGAGCCAAACATCAAGTTCTCCTCTACGTATGGTGAACTCTAGTCTGATCCAGAAAAAATATCGTAGGCTCGTTGGTAAGTTGATTTATCTTACCGTCACTCGCCCTGATATAACTTATGATGTTCACAAGCTTTTCCAATTCACTTCTTCCCCTTGGGTTCCTCATCTCCAAACAATTTATAAGGTCATGCATCACTTAAAAGGAATGGTAGTTCAAGGTCCTTTTTATTCAACCTCCTCTGATTTGAAGCTCTCTTCTTTTGCTGACCTGAAATAAGGCGTCTTGTCCTGACACACGAAGATCCACATCTGGTTTATGTATGTTTGTTGGTTCTTCTCTGGTGTCTTGGAAATCAAACAAGTAGAGTGCTGTGTCCAAGTCTTCTGCTGAGGAAGATACCCGTTGCAGTCAAAGAAATGGTCTGGCTTTGGTATCTTCGACATGATCTTTGGGTTGATGTCTTTAATGCAGCTGCCTTTTATTGCGACAATATGGCTGCTCTCGACATTGCTAATAACCAGTCTTTTACGAGTGCACTAATGATATAACCTATTTATTATCAGTTTTAAGCTATGTTATAGGCTCTATTTAGGTTCTATTATGTGTGTCTAGGCTATGTTTGAGGTTTTTGACAGTTCCACGTATGTTTTGGAGATATATGGAGGTACTTGGAGCTTTTGGAACATTTAGAAGAAAAGAATCTGTAGCTGATCATTGAGAGAGTCGAAGTACAAGACATTCATCGATCGAAGACACTATCTTGGCATCGACCGATAGTACAAGACCATGATCGATCGATTTTGCACACTTGTCATCGATCGATGAACAATTCGCAGACAGCCGATCTCAAGTCCAAGTTAGAGACAAATGACGAAGATGCCTTGGACGAGTTTTGACCTAGATTTTAGGGTTTTATCTCTATGCTTTATGTATTGCACCAGAGGGTGTGCAGATTGTATTCATAAGTATTCTATTATAGTTTTAGAGGTTTTAGGGGAGAAGATTCATAACTCCTTAGGAAAATTTTCATTTGAACCCCAGTATTTTATCTATCCATTATATTGAGATTATTGTTCTTACTTTAATTATGTCTGAGTAGTCATCAACTAGATTTAAGGTTGAATGATGAAAATCATGGATTAGCCCAAAAGTAGGATTGAGATAATATCCATCAATTGAGTTGTGCTTAATGCTTGCATTCTAGAGTAGCTAACTAGGATGTCGAAAGTAGGACATGGACAACTATGAGAGTAGGTTCTGTGCCAGAATAAACTCCATTGAACTAGGTTGTTAGGTGCATGCGAGAGCTGGTATAATTAGCTTGGTGAACTTATCAAATCTCGTTCACATTCCTTCTGACTTCACCATTGATTGACATTAGGCCTTAGTTGTCGATCGATGGTCTTTCCTTTTGCTCGCTTGCGAGAGTTAGAGTTAAAAGGGTCAGAATAGTTAATATTTGAGTTCTAGAATATTTACATTTTCGTACTTCCTATTCCCTATAGTCAATTACGCCTGAAACCCTAGCATACTAACATTTGCATCTAGTTAGTTAGTAGCATATTTTCATATTTACATTATTAGCATATTTCCATATTGCATCTATACCTTCTAATAAGGAATATTTTCTTAAACCGATTTACTGCTACCAGTATATATAATTACCTAGCTTAATCTTTAGAAATAAGAAATCTATTGTGTGCCTTTGCTCTCTGTAGATTCGATCCCTAAGTACTACACCTGATCTCTCTTGGCAAGAGTATTATTTTGTGTGTTAGGATTAAGGGTTAATTTGATAGTTAATTACTTAGGATATTTATACCGTGCTAGAACATTAAACACACCGTGTCAAATTTGATGCCGTTGCCGGGAAGCATTGATCGCCATTTGATTTAATTTCTAGGATTTAGTCTTGGTTTGTTGTTACTTTCAAGTTACTGAATTTTTCTTTTCTTTGTTTTTAAGGTACGTGCAAAAGAGTACCACGAGAAATAAAGGACAAGAACTATTATTCTCAAACCCAGAGAAACTCAACGTACAATCCGCAAATAAAGACGACAAGCATCGATCGACAACATCTACTCAGCATCGACCGACACTTCTTTACGGATAGCATCAACCGACATCAAAACTCGAGTATTGACCGACGTTAACCACACCGCATTGATCGACAAACGCCTACACGCATCGATTGATGACAGCAGACGAGCTTAGATGGTTGCGCCTATTGTTGGTTCAGAATGAGAATGGAGACTTGCGTGATCTCTACGGTCACCTGCGTAATGCAGCAGGTCAAAAGATAGATGATCAGGGGGCTGTAATCCCTGATACAAAAACAGAAGCATAAGCAGATGCCACAATAGCTCAACCTGAAGCTAACGCCCAAGATGCTTAGAAAACACTGGCTGACTGCAACCATCCAGAAAAGTTCTATGCTAACAGATTCGCCATTTGTCCTCTAGCTTTTCAGAGAAACAATTTTGAGATCAAGCCCGCTTTCTTCGGATTTGTAGCGCAGACGCCTTACCATGGATTGTGTCATGAGCACCCTATGGATAATCTGGAGCGATTTGAGGATCTAGTGACTGTTATTAAAGCCAATGGAGTCCCTGAGGACTATCTTTTCTGTAAGCTCTTCAAGTACTCACTCGCCGGAGAAGCTTCATATTGGCTTAAGCTGCTACCACCAAGATCTCTGATATTCTGGAATGACATCAAGAACGCTTTCTTGCGTAACTTCTTTGATGATGTGAGAGCAGGAGATCTAAGGAACAAGAACCTTCAGAGTCTTTCAGAAACTCATGGATCAAATTTAAGTCTTACCATAGAGTCTGTCCACATCATGGGTTCAATGAAGTGCAGCTTATTAGAACTTTCTTCATAGGTTTGGGATTATAGTATCAGATGGCTTTGGACACGGTTAGTGAGGGGAATTTCAGCACTAGGACTCCTGAGGAAGCTACAAGATGGATTGAGAATCTGGCATCCAACAACAGTACCAAGAACACAGATTTTGAGAGAAAGAAACCAGTCCCAGTTGCGAGCAAAGAGCAGATTGAAGAAGTCAAGGCAAAAATGGATAGTGTTTAGAAATTTCTCAAGAAGCATGTTACTTTTGCAGAAGTAGAAGCAATAAAGTCTGGAGATTATGAGATTGAAGAAGAGGATGTGAACTACATTGATGGAAATGGTTTCCAGAGACAAGGGATATACATGTTTCAATAGGAACTCCTATGAGACTGGTCAAAGGAGTAACTCTAATCAAAGTTCAAAGTGAAAGCCCTTCAATGACAACATGAAATATGGATTTTCCTACTACCTGAATCATCCTCCAGAAGCTCAGGAGAGCACAATTGATTCAATGGTTGATAGAGTTTTAGAGGGACAAAAAAAGATGACTGTGGATTTCAATGGGAAGATAGATGGTTTGTACCTCAACCTTAATACCAAGTTCGAAAACCTCAGCACCTAAGAAATTGGAAAATCAAGTGATGCAAACAAGTGAAACCACTAGGAGGCATGAGAGCCTGATCAAAGAGAAAATATAGGCTGGACAAAATCACCACGTCAATGCATTGATTGATAATGATTTCTGGCAGGAAGTTAAGAGAGAGAAGCCCCAAGAAGAAGATTTATGCATGGAAAATTCCTTGTCACTCTACACTTCTCTTCCGAATTGATTGACACCAAGTAGTGGGCATCGATCGACGGCTAGTCATGCAACATCAGTGGCTTTGTGTGAATCGACTAACGTCGATCGACACATAACTCAGAACATCGATCAACATAAAGCTAGAAGCATCGATCGACAGTGGGACCTCATCATCGATCGAGAGAGGAGAAACCCAGTTCAACTGCCAAACCTCAATGCAAGTTGCTTTGTGCTCCCAACTATAACAATTTCAGAACAAAATACATACACGTCTGAAGCTATCGATCTTTATAGAGAAGATGAGGGACAATCCAAGAGGAAGCAAAAGATCCCCAAACATCAATGCAGAGAAGCCAATGAAAAAGAGATGAATAGCTTTGCAAAAGAGTGTTCAAAATTCCTCTAGATACCTCTTTTGATAAAGATTATTATACTCATAGGTTATGGATGTTTTTCAGGGAAACAAGGGAGACAGACGATGATATAGATATAACGTTCAATCATCTGAGAGAAAAGATGAAGCAGAGGACTTGTCTGAGGAAAAAAAGTGATCCCGGAAAGTTCGTGGTTACATGCTTCATCAAGGGCAACGAATATCCCAACACCCTTTGTGATACTGGATCATCAGTGAGCATCATGCCAAGGACTATGGCAGAGGAGCTGAGCCTGAAAGTGGAACCATCCAATGATTTTATCACATTTGTAGATTGCTCAAGAGTGAATTCAGGAGGGATGGTAAAAGATGTTCCAGTGCATAATAACAACACCCTAGTCCCAGTAGACTTCCATGTGATGGACATTAAGATAGATTGTAAGTCTTCACTACTACTTGGCAGAGCATTCATGGCAACTGTGGGAGCTATCTGCGATATGAAGTTGAACAAGTTGTATCTATCTCTAATCGATCAAAATAGTTTTAATGAACCTGTTAAGAATAAGATCAAATCTACTCGGATTGAATTGTCTAATGATGCAAAGCTTTTGGCCACATGTTTCTACGATTATGATTTCCATGAGAAATCAGAAGATGGAGCATCGATCGACACCCAACCCACACCATCGATCGACGAGCCGACAATTCAACAATCGATTGACACCCATGCCCCATTATCGATCGACACCCACCATTTAGAACCAAACGATTCTTGTCAGAACCCATCCAACCTCGAGTACGAACAAGATTATAGAGAAGAAGAAATAATCGAATACCAAGGAATTGCTATGGAAAAGGATGGTGTTTTTCATGTTTCCCATCAACTTTGGAAACTGACGTTGATCGATGGTAGCCAACCACCGTCGATCGATACTGGTTGTAATTCAGAGTTCGAACTAAATTCAGCAGCATAACGCGAAAGAGAGTATGGTTATTTACAACCAGATGAATTCAATATCATGAGAGATCCAGACGGTCACGCAAGAGCTATGGATGGCAGAATTTTGCATGTCACGATAGAAGATGTGGCGGATATACTTGCGATGGCTAATGGAGTTGGGAATCTTTTCGGCCAACAGTCTGCGTATCAAAGAACAATTGACGGTCACCATACACCATCAATCGACAAACATCACGCATACCAAGGATACAATGAAGCTAACGATGAATACGATGCCGATTACAAAGAGGAAGAGCTGATTGAGTATCGCGGCCTAGCAATGGAAGAAGCTGGCTTAGAAATGGACGCGGAAGTGGATAATCAAACATCAATCGCCAGCACGTCCTTGCCTTCAAACAACATCAAATGCAAACCAGAACAAGAGCCAAGAACAGAAGATGCAGATAATGGTTATCTCAGACCAGATGAGTTTGGAATTTTCATAGATACAGAAGGACATGCACGAGATCTCTACGGAAGAATTCTAAACATGCCTAAGGAAGATGTAGCAGATGTCCTTGTTATGGCTACTGGATCAGGAACTTTATTTGCACAACAGCCATCGCTCGACGCATGAGTACAACCATCGATCGACAGCGAGGAACAGAAGAACGTGCCGATCCATGATCTATACACTCCCAAACATCTAAAATCGATCGACGCCAACCATCTTGCATCAATCGACACCATTCCAGGGGTGAACTAGTTTTGTACCTCTGATCATTTTGGTTCAGAAAGTCCAGAATCAGTCGATTGGATAAACCCACTTCTAATAGACGGTACTGTAGAGCATGGACAAAGAGCTTATGATGCAAACGACAGAAGAATTTTCTAATGGGAAAAGAAAGACGAGTATGGCATCTACAGAGATGAGAAGGGCAATGCACAAGCTATAGACGAAAAAATTATGAGTTCAAGAAGAAGATATCATGGTAGTTTTAGAAAGAGCTACTATGTTTGAGCACAACAACATATGTTTACCAGAACATGCAGCGAGAATCGCTTTGTCTATGAAGAAGCAAGAGACATACATCATAGCAAAGATTGATGAAATTGTGAAAAAGATCTACAAAGCTCAAGAGATGTCACTGGATGATTTCTACATGAGGCTTGATGATGTCTACTATTCTATAGACAAGTGCCCTACCGGTTTGAATACACGCATGGATGAGATGAAGAAAGATTTGGATACTGTTCAAAGACAACATGCGATTGGAGCAGACAAAGTGACATCGATCGACGACATCATCCTTCCATTGATCGATACTGAGTTCGACAGACAGAAGTCCGCGGCAGAAAAACAATTAGAAGACAGGTTCGATGAGATTGTTTTTTCTCAGAGCCTGATGTAAGAAGATATTTCTCAACATTTGAGAATATATCAGTGACTACAACTGCCAGACTTAGAATGCTACAGCGCAGTATCGAGAATCTACAAAGGAGAATGCATTCAGTGGAGGTTGCTAAGGAGATCATGAAGAATGAGAAAACCAGAGGAGATGAGGCCATGAGAAGCTTCGTTGGTACATGATTTCAGAAAAGCAAAGAAGATGTATACACTTGTTTCCAAGTGTTCAAACACCTCCATTCTAGTCAGGAAATTCAAAACGTCGAGCTTAAGACTATAACCAAGCACTGAGTGGGAGGAAACCCACTGCTTAGGAAGTTTTTATTTATTTTTACCTATACTACTATTTATTTCGAGTTTTACTTTGTTTTTACAGACTGTTTAAATCACCGTCGATCGACACCATAGCGGCATCATTGGTCGACAATGGATCGCGACCGTCTATAGACCACACCTACCTAATATCGATCGACACTCTCTTACAAAGAGAGGTTTGATTTTTCCACTTAGCTATTTATTTATGATTTGTTTTTTTTTCTAAAAATTCTGGGGTGGATTACACTGGGGATAATGTAAGTCTGGGGGAGGTTCGCTAACGTTATTTGATTTTTTTTGAGTCTTATTTACTATATATATATATATATACATATACATATATATAAGTTTTTCAAAGAGTTTTATTTAGTAAAGAAGGGGACTATGGTCAAAGATTTATTATTGACTAACCACACTTTAGCACCATTCTTAGAAGGTTGTTTACAGAGATTACTAGAGATACCAAAGTGGATCATCCTGCCGCTATATCAAACTTGCTTGGAAAGTTTGAAGGAACCGAAGCTGATTTTCAATACTAATTTTGACATTAATTGCTTGCTTTGGGCTTGGTATACATTGGATCGGATTCTTTCTGCAAGTCTGGAAGGTAAAAGTCTGCGTGCTTCTGATTCCCCTCTCTCTCCTCTTCAGATTAAAAAGGAATCAAACATGATTTGGTGGTTACAACCATTAAAGCTTGATTCATATGATCCTAGAAAGAGATAAAAGTCAAAAAGAAGTGAACATGATCTGGTGGCTATAACCGTTAGAGCTTGATTCATGGAAACCTATACAAATATCTCATTAAATTAAAAAAATAAAATGATACACTCAAAGAAATGTAGACATTGACTAAGAAGAACATTTTTAATAAACAACCTTTAAACAAGAAAACATAAGTTTACGTGTGTCCGGAAAAATTTCCAAGAATATAAAAATTTAAGTTTACGCACCAGTACCATATCTCTATTTATCTTTGGTCAAACAAGAAAACATACAAAAGTACCTTTTTTACCCAAAAACTCTATATAAGCTCAAAACAGAGTTGAAAAGGTTTAATCATCTAAAGGTCAGTAACCATAAATACATTGCACCAAATTTTCTTTTAAAAGGGGATTTTCAGACGGTCGGGAAAGAAAATCTGAGAAAATGGGATCAGATTTCTTGTCCGTTCCTCTTGTTCTGGGTTTGGCCTTGAACAGCTTGGTGTTCTTCTGTAATGGAGGCTTCACCAGTAAGTATGTCAGAAAAGTGGAGAAGTCCATTGATATGCCTCTTCATAGCGATGTGTTCCGTGTTCATCTTGGTCAGAATGCTCCTCAACAGGTACCAACCATCTCTTTTTGAGTTTTGCATTTTTCTTTTTTTGCTAAATTGAGTTTTGCATGTTGTGGGTTCTCCTTATAGCTATTAAAACTGTTAGGTAGATATGTTCAGGTTGGTTTTTGTAATTTAGTATTCTGTATTTCTTTTTATTGTAATATCTTGTTTTTTTCTAGTGGTTGTATCAAGTTTGCTCATTGGACGTTTATAAAGAAATATTAATTTTTCTATTCTAATAAAAGTGGGTTATTGATTTTGGTTTTCCACAAAAAGGTGCATATAACACAAGGAGATGTAGAAGGAAAGGCAGTGATAGTGTCTTGGGTGACACAAGAAGCACCGGGTTCTAACACAGTCCTTTACTGGAAAGAGAACAGCTCCAAAAAGCAAAAAGCCCATGGCAACACCAACACTTACAAGTTCTACAATTATAATTCTGGTTACATCCATCATTGCACCATCAAAAACTTGGAGGTCCATTACCATCATTATCTTCTCATCATTTTATACATTTTTGTTATCTGACTTTGTGATTCTCATATCTGCAGTATGACTCCAAGTACTACTACGTGGTAGGTGTAGGAGAAACAGAGCGCAAGTTCTGGTTCTTCACTCCTCCTAAAGTCGGTCCTGACGTTCCCTATACGTTTGGTGTTATTGGTAATTGTCCTGAAACATATTCATGGTTTTATCAGTTTCTCATGGACTTGAACGTGTGAGTTACAAATTCTTATTGTTGCAGGGGATCTTGGACAGACTTTTGACTCTAACATAACCTTAACACATTATGAGAAGAGCCCAAAGAAGGGGCAAGCGGTTTTGTTCGTTGGAGATCTCTCATACGCTGATAATCATCCGAATCACGACAATAATAGATGGGACAGTTGGGGAAGATTTGCTGAAAGAAGCACAGCTTATCAGCCCTGGATTTGGACTACAGGAAACCATGAACTCGATTTTGCTCCTGAGATTGTAAAGCTTTTTACTTCCTTCACTTTGTTTTGGCTTTAGGCTTCAGAATGATATAGCACAAAGAGATATAAGAACATCTAGTTAGACCAACATTACACATTGATTAGACTGAGGTTTAGATGGATTGTTTTTTTTTTTTTTATGTATTCTGCAGGGAGAAAACGAACCATTTAAGCCATTCACACATAGGTACCCTACTCCTTACCGAGCTTCAGGTAGCACAGAACCATTTTGGTACTCGATAAAGAGAGGACCAGCTTACATAATCGTGATATCTTCATATTCAGCATACGGTATACACAGCTTGAAAAATCTTGACACACCGTACTATTAAATTTTGAGTTACTTTGAGATACTCTTGGGTTGGTTTCTCAACATTTGAAATACCCACTCAATCAAATAATATTTTGTTTTTGTTTTCAATTTTATTTGTGAGATATTAAAGTTGAGAAACCCTCAATGGAAGAGGACATGAATGTTCCATCTTTTCTTGGATAGGTAAATACACGCCGCAATACACGTGGCTCGAAGAGGAGTTCCCAAAGATTAACAGAAAAGAAACTCCATGGTTGATTGTTCTCAATCATTCGCCTTGGTACAACAGCTACGATTATCATTACATGGAAGGTGAAACTATGAGAGTGATGTATGAGCCGTGGTTCGTCAAGTACAAAGTAGATGTTGTTTTCTCAGGTCACGTCCATGCCTACGAAAGATCAGTAAGAACACAAAACATTAGCTCATCATGTCTCTTTTTAAACTTTAGATCCTGACACCTATGAGCTATTTGTGAAACTAGGGACGCATATCCAACACTGCGTACAATGTGGTTAATGGAATTGGCAGTCCGGTAAAAGATCAATCTGCTCCTGTCTATATCACCATTGGCGATGGAGGAAACATTGAAGGATTGGCTACCAAGTAAGCTATACAAAATTTTGATTAGATTTCAGATAGATGAGTTTTGAATGTGTGATATGGTTTCTGCAGAATGACTGAGCCTCAGCCAAAGTACTCTGCCTACAGAGAAGCGAGCTTTGGACACGCCATATTCTCGATAAAGAACAGGACGCATGCGCACTATGGATGGCACCGGAACCAGGATGGTTATGCCGTGGAAGCTGACGCCATGTGGTTTTACAACAGGTTCTGGCACCCTGTTAATGATTCTCCTTCTTTTGATTCTTGAGAATATCAGAATCTAAATTATCTTGTTGTACGCATCATATACGATTTAATAACGATGAATAAACGCAATGTTGGTGAGCTCTTGTGCCTGTCATTGTGTAAGGGCAAACGTTAAGACAAAAGTGTAGAAGAGAGAGATTCTTGGTTACAAAAAAGGATTAAAAGACATGCTGTTTTCTTGACACAAACCACCCACATTTCGATATAAACTGAAAAGAAAGGGCATGAAGTTAAGGTTGCATTTTTCTGCTTCGGAGGTTTCTCAGTACCACCCCCAAATACAATTTTTCTGCTGGTATTGGTTGTTGATGTTTTGCAATAGTAAAAAAACATTATAAACTACTCGCAAAATTTTAAAATCAAAAGTTGGTTCCCACTAGCGTTTGTGGATGTTGCTTGTTACAGTTCGATAAGTAAATATAAAAATAGTTTCTAAAATTACTTTAAAATTTTAAAAATTGACATATTATAAACAAAAATATATATGCATTTTATATTTTAATTTAAATTCAAAAACAGTATCATAATTGATTTAATAAAAACTCTAAACCAAAAATAGGCACTATAGTTGTTAAACATCAATGTATACATATATATTCTTCCTCTCCTGCTCGGCGAAGAAGTCAATCGTTTCTTGCGAGATGACGCCCCCAGATTTGAGCAACTCCTCGAGGCATTTCCTCGTACCAAAGGCTTGGCTGTAGAGACACCGAGCATCGTCATACTCGTCCCTCCGAGTCTCACGAAGACAGATCCGGTGGAAGCATTTCTCAGCTTTGGCAATCATGGCGACCATTACTCGGATCCGCTCATGAGCAACTTCGAATCTTCGAGACTTCCGCAGACGATTCGCCTCCTCTGTGTGTTTAAACAGAGAAGCAGCCCTCTCTTGCTCGAGCGATGCTTTATCTCGTTCGAGTTTGTCCACCACCGTCTCGAGATCCTTGATTGACTCCCGACACATCTCGAGTTCTGCAAGGTCCGACGTCCTCGTCACATTGAACTCCATCCTCACCTCCCTCTCCCGAGCTATAGCTTCGTACCTCTCCTGAGTCACGGATCTAAGGGAGTTCTGGAGTGCTTGTGCAGCTTTCCGGCTCTCCTCTTCCTGCTCACGAAGCTGGTCGCGAGTCCTCTTCAGTGCTCTATCGTATTTCACAACGAGAGCATTCCAGTCACCTTGACTCTGCTCAAAATTTAATAAGAAAGCGAGTTAAATAAAAAAAAAGTTAAGGAAAAATTGAACAAGATTCAAGCACTCACTCTAACCGACGAGCAGGCAGCGTTTACGTAGTTATCTTTGAAGTCAATCTCTCCCACCGGAGGAAGATCGTCAGGGCCTCCCCTAATCAGGCGAACCAGCCAAGCACATTCGTCCGGATAGCAAGCCAAGGGAAGGTCTCGACTAAAATCAAAACAGATCGTCTCGTCGAGAGCCTCCTTGGGTTGCCTAGATACTTGGGCCCCAGGCCTCTCTGCAGCACGAGGTGGCGGTATATTAGGCACATCTTCGCCTCGACCGGTCAGGACCGCTGCAGAAGACAACTCCGTCGAATCCTCCGGTATTATGATTCCCTTTTGGCGCAACTCACGAATTCGAGAAGCCACCGTTTGGTGCTCGTCTATACCATCCGAATGCTGAGCGGAGGCGCTGCCACCTCCGGGAACCGAGTCGGGAGCCAGGGCTTGGAGCTCCCCTTCACTCACAGAAGAAGGACGAGGAAGGGTATCCGTCCTCACCCTCTTCCTAACTAAGGCTTCGCATTCGGAGTCCTCTTCCGAGTTCTCCTCTTCGGCGCCAACCTCGGGTCTCTTCCTTTTCTTCCCTTGCCTCTTCCGGGAAGCATCGGCTGCCGCCTTTGGCTAGGGGTCAGCCTCATTGGCATCTCTTCGAGCCGCGCCTTCTGGCTTCTTCTTCTTCTTCGATTTCTTCCTCTTGGGCTCTTCGGCGGCGGGCCTCTCATCGAGGAGGCTATCTCCTGGATTCTCCCGAGATTCGATCTCGTCCTGCCTAGCTGTCCCTCTCTTGGAAGCACCGCCTTTGTCAGAGGACCCTCCAGTTTTCCTTAGGACGCTGCCCTTGGTGCCCAACTCTTCGGCAACAATTGCACTAAGATCCGGTAGCTCCCTCATCGTTCTCGCTTGGTTGACGATCTTTTGCTCGGATGGATTGAAAATGTTCAGCCTTTTTGTCTTGCCCGGCTTGATGAGAGGAGTCGGATCCGAAACCCACTTTTCTGCGACCAACAACAAAGAAAGATTAAACCATTGTCAATTGTTCGGAGACAAGAACAGAGATACTTACGACTAGAAATCCGTCCGATAGATCGACGTATCCGGTCGAAGGAAAAGTTATACCAAAAGTCTAACTTCCAAGATGCAATCGTCTGCGCCTGCTTCAGCCAATCCTCGGAGTAATCAGGGAGATTTGGGTGAGCAACTGCACAAGAAAGAAGAAATGTCAGGACAAAACTCAGACTAAAAGAACGTCGGACTCATATTATACCCATATCTGCGTTCCAAAGAACGCGATCTCTCGTCTTCGGCGGATCCTCGAACGCGAATCTGTTCGCCTTCACGTAGAAGTAGAACCGCTGCCAATCCGTGGTTTTTATCGGATGCCCGGTAACTACTTTGTAATTTGGACGCATCTTGACCGAGAGTAATCCGTCAGCGACACTAGCTGACGTCAATTCCTCGAAAGCTCGGACACCAAGACACGTCCCCGACTCGACAGCTACTACCGAGAGAACGACCATCAGTCGTATCGAGCCATTCATAAGTTGACTGAGCGCGACTCCCCGCCGAGATGCATAGGTCGTAACGATCCGCGGAATCGGAAACCACAGCTTCGTGTCATTCTTAAAATACGACTCATATACATATCCTTTCGGAGGAGACCAAGGTCTCTGATCCCTCTTTGGAATAATGAACGTCACTCCATGCGCAGTTGTATCTCGGGAATCTTTTGAACCGAGTCAACGGTTGATCGAGTCCCGCAACATTCGGCCAATCTTGCCCTTCGACATCGTGAGGATGAATCCTACTAAGTTCCAGTGGACCCTCCTCAGCAAATATATTTCCTGGGTAGAAGCTCACCGGGATAACTGAGTCATCAACTGCCTCTTGACCGTCTGTATCACCTCGAAATTATGTTCTTGCTTCTGAGACGAGGAGCCGCTGAGTCCGACTCATATTCTTGGTATCCATCATCGCGTCGTGATGAATGGCCTCTGAATCCTCGACGGAATCCCGACTACAAGCCGCTTCCTTTCCCTTTTGCTCGCGAGTTAATCGCTGGTTCGACGCCATCTCCGAGACTCGAAATTTAACAATGGAAAATTGAGAGAGAGAAGGAGAGTAGAGAGAGAAACTATCGTAAGTAGCGCAGAGCGAAATGAAGAAAGGAAGGGGGGGAGTCCTATTTATAGAAAAAACGCGGCACTCGGGCCGAGGTGTCATTATTAAGCCTATTTAGGCCTAGATGGGCCTTGATCCGATCAGCGCGTAACCCAGACTCGCGTCGTTTTGTTTTCTGGATCATCAAGTGCGTAGCATGTAATCGTGTCGGTTCGTCTTCTCACGACGAACCATTCTGAGATGCCACGTTTTCAACCACGACGAAGCATCGTCTCGGAAGAACAACAAATCAGATTGTCATCGAAGGAGACAAAGTCGACATCAGGGTTAGAGGTAGCCTACATTAGAATGAATCTCTTGTTCTCTGAACTAAAGCATCCAATCCACCGAAGCATCGATTACTCGACTCTTCAATGAACTGGGGGGGGGGGCTTACTGTTGGAGATGGATTGCACTATCCACAAAGCTCATCGAACAAGAGGCCCATTCCAGTCGGCTAGCTAGCCGTCGGCTCGGAAGCTGACGCTCGGCTCCTGCAATCGGCTGCAGACTACTTTTAGCCGAGCAGAAGACACGACACGGATGGTCGACTCGGCTACCTTGAGCGAGTATCCGCTCGTTCGGCCCGACAGGCCGGAAGGGCCCAATCGACCAGACATGAGCTAGGTCAAGTCCTCTCATGACAGAAGCTATAAAAAGGAGACTTACGACTAGAATTAGGGCATTCCGCTACTCTCCCTCAAGCTGACATTTTTCGGATTGTATTCATCTTAGACTGCACCCTTTTCCTTTCCATATTTTCCTTGTAACCCTCCATCTCGGAAATTAATAAGACGCTTCTGTTCGACCCATTTTTAGTATTGTTTACTCGCTGGTTACCACTTTACCCTTAAACAGGGCATAGATTCGTTGTTTGTTTGTTGGTTAAGCTGAAAATACTGTTTGAAGAGTTTGATTCAGAGCATTGTTTTGAAGAAAATGCGGAGTCTTGGAACACCGGTGGTAGAAAGGTTAGGGTGTATTGTTAGTTGAGTTCTGAGAATGAGGAGAAATGGGAGTTGATGTGTAGACACAAATCACCTTTTGTGGAACATTCAGAAGAAGCTCTGATGATAAAGACTGAATACTTTTGTAGATTTGGTGTTGGAAAAGAAGAAATTGCTCTTTTGTTTCTTTGAAATCATAATGTTATGAGTTTGATATAGAGAAACCAGTGATCTTAGTTAAGGGAATGCTTAAACATTTTGGGTTGAGCCATGTATGTAGGTTACTAGGATGTTCATTTCTTAAGATAGCCTTTTTCGGGTTCTCCAGTTTGTTATCTATATTACTGGCTATAGATTTCTCATTTTACAGTGGGTTGTAAATTTTTAGATGCAGTAATTTTCACCATTGCTCAGGAAAGGCATAAAGTGCAAAACAATCTTTATAGAAAGAGGCGCTATCTTCAACGACAAGCTTTTCTGCTTCTATGGATGAATACAAATATTCATAACTTGCTTGTTATTTTTTAATTAACTTTTTGATCTGTAATATAAAATATGAAATGTATAATTACTTTTTGATTTGTGCTACTCCTAAATTTCTTCCGTTTCTTATGCTTTGAATCTCATGGATATGTGGGTTTTGTTTGTTGTCGTAGGGTTGATTTTGGGTTGTTTCTTGCAATATCGACGGAAGACACGATAGATTTGGTTGCATTGTGGAAATGGCATGAAAGAAGACATGAAATGTAGCATTTATTATTGCCGTAAGTTCTTATTAAACAGGTTTGATTTACTTTGATTATAGTTTGTTTTAACATTTTCTATCATATTCTATGGTTATGTGTTATTTGAATAAAATGCAATAGGTATGGTGACAAGACAGAAGATGTGGTTATGTATTATCTAATTAAATAGCACTGTCTGTGTGTAAATATTTTAGATTTTTACTGATTTGAAGATGTTGAGATTATCAACTAATTAAGAAAATCTTTATGTTGAGGATTTAATTTGAACATGAAGTCTATGAGGCCTAACATGAATATTATCGTAAGTTTCAACTTCTAAAATTTCAAAGCTCTGATAGCTTTTACACATCACAAAAGTTCATAACTGATATTTCATTTCTCTTTCTTTTCTTGATTCAAATTTTGTAGTCTAAAGTTCATTTTTGTTAGTGTTACATTTATTTGAATATATTGTTTATGCAGGAGGATGTTTCCATGGGAGATAGAAGTGGCAATAATGTCTCTGTTTGCTTTCTTTTGTCTTAAATAGGTGAGATTAATATTAAGTATGATAGTATTAAGAAGACAATTGTTCAAATAATAATAATATGTGATCACATGTTTGCAAATTACAATTTTTGGCATAAAAAATTGGAAGGGAGAAACCGGGCCTCGTGGTCTAGTGGTAAAGGAATCTTAGCTGAGGTGTCCGCCATCACGAGTTCGAGTCCCGACCACGGGATGATTTACGCCATATAAGGTATTAGCGCCGACTGGTTTCGCGTCTGGAGAAATTAGGTGGGCATATGGCCCAAACACCTCCTAGTTAACTAAAAAAAATTGGAACGGAGAAAATGAGAAAAAAAAAATTAAAAGCGGGTCCACAGATCGAACATTATTGAATATTGATAGATATGGTCTATAATGAGAAAGTGATCATTTGCAGAAAAGCAAATAAGAAAGCAAAAGTAAATGATACGATTGGTCTCAGTTTTCTTCGGCTCTTATTGGTAAGGAGGTGGAACTCGTTGCTCTTTACCTCTCTTAGTGCTGCTACATCTCTCCCAACTAATTTTTCTTTTAAGTCAACTGACTCATATTGTATATTTTACTTTTTGGAAACTTTACTTATATTGTATTTTGAAACCAGAAAAGACGATGGTCAGACCGTCAGATGACTCTGATCAGTAATATGCTTCATAAAAAGTATCAGAATAAAAACTTTAGTATTTTCTATTATAAATAATGATTTCACCATCGTAAAAAAAGATTTCATAATAAAAAAGCAAATCTAAATCTTTGTATAACCAAATTTATGATAGATTGTTGGGCTTTATGCAAAAAATAACTCAAAATTTAAAGTCAAATACAAAATTGACCCATGATTTTTTTTTGAAATTTGTATTTGCCCTATTCACTCCAAAAGTTCTGATTATTCACGAAAATACCATTATTTTTTCTCTTTTCGAAAATGAGTATTTTACTCTATCATCCTCATATTCATCAAGTATTTATAATAATACCGTTGCTATCAATACACCAACCACCATGAATAACCAATTTGAAGCTCTTAATGTACCTAAAAATCGGTTTTCAATCCTTTTATCTCATTTCTGATGCTCAAAACTTAAATCTTTTTCACTTTCTCTCTATATTTATCTTAAAAACTTAAGATTTTGATTCTTGGTGGGTCGCTTTCTTGTGAGCTTATGTATGCTTGGAGAAGAGTTATGTGTGTTAAGGAAGTTATCTCACTAATTTAAGGTATGAAATCAATTTTTTTCCCAATTTTTTTCGCCTAGACAACTTCTGTGTAAGTCTTCTGGACGTAGAAGACTTACACGAAAGTCGCCTGGTCAATGTAGAGGTTAGTTTTACAATTGACTTTTATATGTATTTTTAGAGACGATTTATCTGGAAGTCTTCCAGTTTTCTTTGTTAATAAAAAAGTCTCGAAAATACCATCGAAGACCTCCCGGTAAGTCGTCTAGGATAAACATGTTAGTTTTGCATTTGACCAAATTGTGTCAGAAATTTGAGTTTTTCTAGAAGACTTACTTGTAAGTCGTTTGGCTAAAAAACAAAACTTAAATATTTAATATTTACTAGACGGCTTATATGTAAGTCCTCTCAGGTTACTTTTGCATTTGAAAAAGAAAATATAAATATTTAATTTTAGTCAGGCGACCTACATGTATGTCTTCTGGTAGACGGCCTACGCAGAAGTCTTCTAGAAATTGTTTCTAATATTCTGGTCAAACTTTGAATATCATAGAAGATTTCCATGTAAGTCGTCCGTCATGTAGGTCGTCTAGTTAAAATTAAATATTTAAGTTTTATTTTCTAATTGCAAAAGTAACCTGAGACGACTTACATATAAGTCGTCTAGTTAATATTAAATATTTAAGTTTTTTTTTCATCCAGACGACTTACAAATAAGCTGTTTGGAAAAAGTCAAATTTCTGACACAATTTGGTCAATTGTAAAACTAAGTTGTTTATCCTAGACAATTTACCGGGAGATATTCTCTGGTATTTTTGAGATTTTTTTGAAAACAAAAGTAAGGTAATATTTACAAAGGAATACTTCCAAAGAAGTCTGCTTTAGAGTAGACCTCTCTGGAAGTCTTCCTTTGTAAATTTTCAATTGCAAAAATGATCATTTTGACGACTTCCGTGTAAGTCTTCTGGACGACTTCCTTGGAAGTCTTCTGGACGACTTCCTTGGAAGTCTTCTGGACGACTTCCTTGGAAGTCTTCTGGAATACTTCTGGGAAGTCTTCCAGTGAAACTGTTATATGTTTGAATTTATGTAATATTTGTTATGTTGTGAATTTGGCTAAGTTTTCTTGAGAATTTTTCTCACTTAGGTGTTGTAAATTTGACTATTTCTTGTATTATTGTGTTTTGCTATTAAAATTGTATCAGTAACTTCAATAATGTCATGTACTTTTGGAAATATAACATTATAAACATGAATATATTTACCAAATATTTTTCATTAATATCTCTTGAAATTTACAAAAAAAAATCACAATTAAAAGTGTACACCTACAAATCATAAATTGACTATAAAAATTATTATAGATTAGTCCTCCACAAAAAAACAAGCTTTGACTCCACTTGACTTGAGATAAGACTGTCTCAGAAGACTTCTAGATTCTAGCACATTATATGCTAGAACACTATAAGAAAACAGGGACTTAACAACGCAAGTTTACGAGGAAAATACTTCGTTGTAAATGTACAAGTATATTACTAGGACATTACGACGAATTTTATTGTTCGTCGTAATGTCCTAGTAAAACTACAAGGCTATTACGACGAATAATATGGTTGCTGAAAACGTGTTTATACTGTGCTTCAGAGAAGTAATTTCGTTGTAAAATCCTTGTGGGGTACTTGTAATAGCCTAGTTAAGGTTTTCCTTGTAAATTCGTTGTTATATCTTCACCTACCAAATTTGAAAATTTCCTATATATATGTTCATTCTCTTAATAACTTATCACACAAACGAAAAAAAGAAGAGAATAAAAAAAATGTCGGATGGTAGAAATATTTACGAGTTACGGAGTTGGATGTATACGCACAAGGATGTTGACGGTAGAGTGACTGATGCATTTCTCAGGGGGCTAGAGACATTCATGTACCAGGCAGTGTGTACGCCGATCACGCAAGAAAGTGGTAAGATGTTTTGTCCTTGTCGAAAGTGCAAGAATTCAAAATTTGCTCGTAGTAAAAGTGTATGGAAGCATTTATTAAACAGAGGCTTTACATCACATTACTATATTTGGTTTCAACATGGAGAAGGTTATGGTGGAAATAAAGCTAGTAGTAGTAATAGTAACTTTCAGGATGCTGGTAATATGCAAGAACCATATCATTTGCATAATGAATATAGTTACCATAAGGAGGAACAAATGGTAGATCATGATAGGGTTCATGACATGATTACTGATGCATTTTTACCTGAAACCACTACAACAATAGCTGCTGAAAGTGAAAATGTTGAAGAACCAAACTTAGATGCGAAAATGTTTTATGAGATGTTAGCTGCTGCAAATCAACCAATCTATCCTGGTTGTAGAGAAGGTCTCTCTAAATTGTCTCTAGCAGCTAGGATGATGAATATTAAAACATATCATAATTTACCTGAGAATTGCATGGATGCATGGGCCGAATTGTTTAAAGAGTATTTGCCAGAAGACAATGTGTCTGCTGAATCTTATTATGAGATTCAGAAATTGGTTTATAGTCTTGGGTTGCCTTCAGAGATGATAGATGTTTGCATCGACAATTGCATGATCTATTGGAGGGATGATGAGAAGTTAGAAGAGTGTCGTTTCTGCAATAAACCTCGATTCAAACCACAAGGACGTGGGAGGAATAGGGTACCATACCAAAGGATGTGATACCTACCAATTACAGATAGGTTGAAAAGGTTATATCAATCTGAGAGGACTGCCGGAGCGATGAGATGGCATGCTGAACATGTCCAAAAGGATGGTGAGATCGCTCATCCGTCAGATGCAAGAGCGTGGAAACATTTCAACACGGTACTCCCAGATTTCACTAGAAATATTCAGAATGTCTATCTTGGGTTATGCACATATGGATTTAGTCCATTTGGAACGTCTGGGAGACAATATTCTTTGTGGCCAGTTATTCTTACACTGTACAACCTCCCACCGGAGATGTGCATGGAACAAGAATTTCTATTCTTGACCATATTAGTCCCTGGTCCAAAGCATCCAAAACAGAGGTACTCGGATTAACAAATTTGGTGTTACTGAAGTTAAAGTGTGACAGGCGAAACAAACTTTTACGGGATTTTGCAGGAGATTATTGAAGTTGAGTTTGTAGGGTTACTGAAGTTGAAGTGTGTTCTCTTCAAATGTGACTGGTTCGACCCCGTTCTGAACAGAGGTACTCGGATTAACAAATTCGGTGTTGTCGATGTCAATTCTAGAAGAAGATACAACCAATTCGAGCCTTTCATTTTAGCTTCTGAAGCCTGCCAAGTTAGCTTCATTCCATACCCACGCCTTAGGGATTCCGGAATAACTTGGTTAGCGGCTATCAAAGTTACTCCTCGTGGACGAATAGTTGCTGGAGAAGAACCACCTTTGCAAGAAGAAGCGTGTATCACTGAGGTTGTAGTACCTGAACAACATACCAATGACATTCTTCTCATTGATCCGGAAAATCGTCAATATGAAGATCTTCCCGATGATATGACGGATGATGCAGGTGAAGACGAGTTTGGTGAAAATGGTGATGATCATTGTACTGATGTTAATGATGACTCGAATGACTCAGAATGAATGTAAACAAATATTTTAGATATTTAAATATGTGTAAGACTTCAGTTATGTGTTATTCAGTTGAATTTTAGAACTTAAAATTCAAATTTTAAATAATTAATTAAAGTATTAAAACATAATTGAATTTCATTAACAAATTTCATTAAGGGTTTAGGGTTTATATTTTTATCACCAAAAAATGAGAGCTTAGAATTTAAGGAAAATGGGATGAAGAGTGAAATATAGATGTGAAGTTATAGATTTGGGGTTTGGGGTTTAGGGATTTGACTTAGAGGGTTTTGGATATATTCGTATTAAATTTGTCGTAATGAAAAACACCGGGCCTGGTAGTTTCGTCGTAAATGGGCCTATTAAATTCGTCGTAATAGGTCCTACTAAATTCGTCGTAAACCATTGTCCTATTAAATTCGTCGTAATACAAAACACGCGCGTGGTAGATTCGTCGTAATGGAAGACACGCGCGTGGTAGTTTCGTTGTAATTTTACGACGAAATTACTAGGACCATAAATTTCTATATATACTCGAGGATCAGTCACGAGGCAAGCCTCGTGTATTCCTCCCAACCTCCACTCTCTCTTTAACTCAAGGTATGTTTTTTTTTAAATTTTTTTTTAATTTTTTTTTTTAGGTTAGGTAGTTAATAAGTGGTTAGTTTAGGTGGTTAGATATAAGGAACATACCGTTATTAGAAACTGATTAGAAAATTGATTAGAAAACTGAATAAATATTTTTTATACATTAATGACTTATTTTTAAAAAACTGGAATAACAATTTTTTAAACTGATTATATATTGTTTTGAAATTGAATAAATATTTTTAAAAACTGATTAGATGTTTTTTTATTATCTAATTCTATTTTTTCTTTAAATTTAGATGGCACCTAGGAGACGACCCACATATTCTGATATATTTGGTTCTCGAGACGGGACATCATCTAGTTCGGCTCCATCATCTTCAGATCTGGAGGCGGTCCCAGAGTCACAGGGAGTTCCTTGGGCTCCTCCTCCTCCTTATGCACCTCAGATACATCACCCGATGCCTCCACCTCCTCCTCCATATGAGGCACCTCCACCGGGCTCAGGATCCGGTGTTCATCCCGATTTGTTGGTCCCTCCTTCTGCACCGTACACTACATATACAGTAGAGGATCTTCTTTCTCAGCCTGGACGAGCAGGATTAAAGATTCTGGACCCGATACCCCAGAGGGTACTTATTGGTAAGTTATTAATTTTATTAATTTTAATATTTTAACATTAATTATATTTGTTATACTCATCTAATAAATTCATATTTTTTTCAGGTTTGGCCTGGATAATTGTGTCAGACGTTGCATTACTGACACAATCAAAGGCTATTTCGTCGAGGCTCATCCCAATTTTCTATTTTCTTATTTCGTCGAGGCTCATCCCAAGTTTCCGAGCACATTAGAACTACGTGGTTCAAATGCTTTGCGGTAACAATTTTCTATTTTCTTATTTAATAATATATTTTAAAAAAAATTCTAATTCATTTAATTATTTTTTTTTCTAATTCATTTTATTTTTCATTGTTTCAGCAAAGGTGACAATGGTCCGTATCAATCAACAAGAGGGTTAAGTCGGAATTTGTTGCGAGAGCAAAGATCCGCCTTTGCAACACCGTCTCAGATTGGAAGGACAAGTGGGAGTACTACGGCTATGATGCCAAACCCACCGAGGTCACGAAAGAGGTATGGGATGGCCTCATCGCCTATTGGAAGTTACCAGGCTCGGTCCGTAAGGCGAACAGTTGCTCTGCGTCCCGTAGGACCAAGGATGCAGATGGTAACTTGCCCATGCTTCATACAACCGGGCAAAACCCCCACGCCGGAGTTCGTCTACGAGTTGTAAGTTTTATTAATTTTAGGTTTATTTTTAATTTTTCTTAATATTATATATATAAAAAAATTCAAACTTACATTTTATATGCTTTTGTAGGCTAAGAAGACCGGAGTGATGCCTTCTTTGAGTGATCTATTCAAGATCACTCACCAAAAAGCGAGCGGGGCTTTTGTAGATCCATGGTCGGAGAAACTCTTTCACGACGTGGCTGCTCGGGTTGAAGAGCGCGAGACGCAGCTAACCCAACAGTCTACTGATGGACAGCCCGTTAAATTGTCTACAGCTGAGGTGGACAAGATCTTCGAAGAGGTAAATTTTATAAATATGTTTAATTTTTAATTTTATAATTTAAAGTAAAGTATATTTCATTTCTAATTTTATAAATATTTATTTTATAAGGTTTCTCCACGAAAGAAGGGGCGGACAATGGGCATAGGATCCGTCAATGACGTTCCAAAGGCGACTTCGTTTTACTCGTCGAGTCGGGATGAGGAGAATGCTCGGTTGAAGGCTCAGGTGGACGACCAACAGGTTCGTTTGCAATCTCTGGAGGATCTTCTCGATGTTATGGCGGTTGGAAACCCTGTTCTACAGAGAGCATTGGAGGAGAGACGCCGGAATCTCAGCGGACAAGCGTCTCATGTAGACAAGCATCGGGACACTGCAGAAGAGAACGAGACCTCCAACAACTATTTCGACAATGTCCAACTTTAGTTTTATTTTAATTTTAAATATTTTGATATTGTATTATAATGTAAATACTACTTTATAACTTTTATATATATATATATATATATATATATTCAGTTTTTTATATTTTAAAAATAATTTTAATTTTGAATGTTTTAAAAGAATTTTAATTTATAATTTTTTTAATATATATTATTTATTAACATTTCCATTTAAATTCCTCGTAAAATTTACAAGTAGGTACTTGTAAAGTCCTCGTAAATTTTACAACGACTTTACATGGAATTCCTTGTTTATTCGTTGTAATGTATTACAATGACTTAACATGTCAGAACATGTAAATTCGTCGTAAAAGGTACAAGGTTTTAGGGACTGTTTTACTAGGAAATATTACAAGGACTTTACGAGGACTTTTTACTAGGCACTTACGACGAAATAGGTCCTACTCGTTTACGACGAATATTTTTCGTCGTAAGTGTTACGACGAATTTACAACGAATCGGGCATTACGACGAGCGTTTTACAACGAATCATGATTCGTTGTTATTTCGTCGTAATACACCCATTACGACGAAATAACTAGGAATATAGCCCTCGTAATAGGATTGTTTTCTTGTAGTGGTATATTTTATCACAATAGTATGTTTTGATATTTTATAATGTTATAGTACGTTAATATTGATATTTTATTACTAAACCGCTACAATATCTCATAATCAACCAGTCATAAATATTTTGCAAACGCACAAATTTATAACCGATGTACTAGTCGTATAAATTGCTTAGTAAAGTTAGAAATCGTAACCACCAACATCCACAAAGTTCCACAACCGTATTCACTACCGCTGCGTTTCAACTAGTGAGATCCTTAAGGCGATGGCAAGAGCGTGGACCTCACATTCGTGTGATCTTATACAATTTTCGTTCTCCTACGCACCCTCATAGTTGTCATAAATAAAGCCCCATACTTTGATAAAGCTAGTCTAGTTTTGCTTACATTGTTTGTTCTCCTTGGCTATCTCTTTGTGTTATCATAAAAGTATGTTTTCAGTTGATTTCATGTAAGCATACTCCATCTTTATCTAGTCTCAGCTCGTTATGTATCTTATTAAAATTATACACAAACAACTTTAATCCTAAGAATCTTCAATGATTACCTCTATTTTTTTACTCTAAAAATATAGTACTTTAAAAGTATATAAAGTTTTTGCTCCAATGGTTACTTCTACTTTTTTACTCTAAAAAGAAAATATTCATAGTATATTCCTTTTCTATTTATAACTTTTAAAATATTAGAATTTTACCCTTTTATTTTATTTATAATAGCATACTACCATAATTGTACTATTTTTACAACCAAATGATTTTTAAATTTAATTTTTATTACAATACATAGTTGAAAACAAATGATACACTAAATATAGTATTTAAATGTGAAAATTAAACTTCATAATTTTTTAAAAAAAGAAAATATATAAAAGGAGGGGTCATTTTGTAAAGAAAATAAATTACTCTAAAAATAGAATAAATAAACAAGGTTACGTTATATATAACGTATTACTATTCATCTCATTATATTTGGTGTAAAATTTGTATACCATTAGAATGACTTTTATTTGGCGTTTAGAAGGAAAATATATAGTATCATTGTAGATTCTCTAAGTATAGTTTACTCGAAATAACACTCAAATTACATTACATCTAGAGATTTTTTTTGTCAGGTACATCTAGGGATTTTATCTATGATAAATTGGTCATTACTTACAAATTATACCTTTTTTAGTACAGTGCACTATCATACATGATATTATACAACTATTAAATGATATTTTAAATTTTAATATTTCATATTTTACTATGTAAATACAGTTATAAAAAATGTAAAATGGTTTACATATCCCAAACTTCTACATCAACGACTATATATCCTCTAGACATTATTTTCAAAGGAATTTCACACATATCTCTCTACAATCATTTTCACTAAAAACAATATGACATGACGTACTAAAAATAATGACATGACTTATGGTTAAATATACCATGTCAATTATATTTAACACTGATTTTTATTTTGGTAAACTTAACAGAATATGAAAATAACTCGTATAGGAAAAGTGTATAATATTTTAAAATTTCAAAATATTATTTAAGTCTATTTTTATAATTTCACAGTTTTTATTACTAAAAGAAATTTTCAAAAAATTTACATGTTTTAAAATATAAACTTTTAACGGTAATACTATTTTTCCCCTTTAATATCTACACTTTTTAAAAATTCTGTTTAGTTTTATTTTTTGATAATTATAAAAATTTTACATCAAACTTTTTACAAAATTAATACAAATTGAATAAATAGATATTAAACAAAATAAATAAATGAAAATATATCTAAAAATTATAATTTAAAATATATACTATATTTTCTTAGTTATAATTTAAAATAAATAAATTTTTATTTTATCGTAATTTTATTTTAACTAAATTAAAATTTCTATTAAAATATTAATATAAAAATAAATAAAATATTAAATATTATTATTTTTAAATATAATTAAAACTTTATTGATGTACATGGTGCATGAAAACATCTAGTCATCTAAACGTAAGAAGTTCAATATTTGTTAGAAACCAATACTGCGTTTTTGTTTAAAAACACACAGATCAATTCTAGTTGTTGATATATAGCTAAGGGGTATGATATATGGACGTACTTATTAAGGAAACAAGTATAACTCTATATATGTAAAGGACTTCATAGTCTTTATCACCTATAAGACCCTACGTCTCTTGTATCTATATATTCCCTCTGTGTATACTTCATACAATAATAAGAATCATCTTCTATATGGTATCAGCAGCTACCGATCCCTACCAGACCTAAATTTTTTCTTCTTCTCTTTTTCTCTCAAAATCGATGGCCGCCAATAACACCACCCCTATCCTAATAACAGAAAACACTATCCCAAACACACCATCTCTACTCACAATAAACATGTCAAACGTCACCAAACTTACCTCTGATAACTACCTCATGTGGAGTATCCAAACACAAGCACTCCTCGATGGCTATGGCTTAGCAGGCCACATAGACGGCTCTCTCCCTGCTCCATCTCCACAAGTAACAGTCAATGAAGTCACGACTGACAATCAAGACTACATATTATGGAAACGCCAAGATCGTCTCATCTTCAATGCACTTATTGGAGCCATCACAACGAACCTCCAGCCTATTGTCTCTAGGGCTGTCACTGCTTTCCAGATCTGGCAGACACTAGCCAATACCTACGCTAAACCAAGTCGGGGTCATATCAAGCAGCTAAGAGATCAAATACGAAGCTGGAAGAAAGAAAATAAGACCATTGATACATACATTCAAGGTCTCACTACTCGGTTCGACCAACTTGCTCTTTTAGGTAAACCGTTTGACCATGAGGACCAGATTGACGCCATCTTAGGAGGACTCCCAGAAGATTACAAGACTGTTAAGGATCAGATAGAAGGTCGTGACATGCCGCCTTCAATCACTGAGATCCATGAGAGGCTGATTAACCATGAACTACGCATGGCATCACTCTCACCTCCACCATTGTCTATGTTTCCTGTGACTGCAAATGTGGTACAACAACGTCCACACAACAACTCCAACAATCGCAACATCCGCAGCAATACTAGCAGTAACAACTACCGTGGCTCCTCAAGCAACTGGCAAGCTCAACCCTCCACAAACCGCAACCCAGGCAGAGGACCACGCCCATATCTGGGTCGTTGTCAAATTTGCGGGACTCAAGGTGTGACACCCCCGATCGTAGATGACCGGAAATGACACGGTCGATGTTCCCTTAAAGCCGACCCGAGGTTCACGGAAAAATTCCGATCACCTTGGACTAGCAATTTGAGAACACCAACGGTCCTACCGGATATCGACCAAGGCTTTTCAACCCGACTGAGTATCCGATAGTTAGTTCGTCCGGACAAGGACTAGTATCATATGGAACTCGAACTTAAACAAACATTCTTTAATACATTATATAATATTCTTTCAAAAGCATCTCACAAAATATTAATGATTAACCTCGAGGTTTTCGGTCAACAAAATTTATACATAGGGTATATCAAAATTACTTTGCAAGGATAATAAAACTATCGCTGGCTAATGCTGTTCTTTCCTGTCCTAGAGTAAAGGTCTCCCGCCTACTGGTTACCTGCATCACAAATGAGTCATGAGTAACTAGTTTACTCAGTGAGTCTAATCCCGCACCCCCAACACATATTACTAATATCTGAGCAGTCGACACCATTTGAATGCAGTGGAGATACATTCCATAATTATTATTATATATAAGGCCTATCATTCCATCGATGTGAATTATATCTTTAACATCACCTCCACAACACCCGCCATTCACTCATATGTATAATATATATATACTAAACCCGGAAAACCACCAAAGCTAACCGAGCCTAGCAGGAAAAATAAATATAAGCATCATCTCAATCAGATATTCGAAGATCGAACATCTAACGCTGCATGCAGTTACACGGTCTCCAGGGTGCGACCCCATCATCGTGTCTTCGTGACCTTGTTCCATATCGCAGGACCAATTCACGGTAATGCGGGAACTTTAGGGAGAGTGAGTAATAAGACTTCACATGATTCATACTTATATACTTATATATTAGTACTTGAGAACAAGTACTAAGGCTCGGGATAAACCTCAAATAATATTTCATAATATTTCTCAAGTGTTTATAATAAGTAAACACTTCACAGTTTAATATAGTTCAAGAGACTTACTTATCTATCAACCATAATCATTTATCTTACTCAAGTAACACTAATTCATAACTCATCATTCATCTATCTAGACTCACTGAGTAAACTAGTTACTCATGACTCATTTGTGATGCAGGTAACCAGTAGGCGGGAGACCTTTACTCTAGGACAGGAAAGAACAGCATTAGCCAGCGATAGTTTTATTATCCTTGCAAAGTAATTTTGATATACCCTATGTATAAATTTTGTTGACCGAAAACCTCGAGGTTAATCATTAATATTTTGTGAGATGCTTTTGAAAGAATATTATATAATGTATTAAAGAATGTTTGTTTAAGTTCGAGTTCCATATGATACTAGTCCTTGTCCGGACGAACTAACTATCGGATACTCAGTCGGGTTGAAAAGCCTTGGTCGATATCCGGTAGGACCGTTGGTGTTCTCAAATTGCTAGTCCAAGGTGATCGAAATTTTTCCGTGAACCTCGGGTCGACTTTAAGGGAACATCGACCGTGTCATTTCCGGTCTTCTACGATCGGGGGTGTCACACAAGGACATGGTGCAAAGCGCTGTCCACAACTCCATACGTTTCAAGCAAGCCAGCCTATGCAGCGTAATTCACCATTCACTCTCTGGCAACCACGTGCGAACTTAGCGCTCAATGAGTCATACAATGCAGAAAACTGGCTTCTTGATAGTGGTGCTACACACCATCTCACCGCTGACCTCAACAACCTGTCCTTGCATCAACAATACCACGGTGGGGCTGATGTCACTATAGCTGATGGAAGCAGCCTACCTATCACGCATACTGGTTCCAAACTTCTTTCCTCTACTACTAGAAACTTGCTGCTAAATAAAGTCTTATGTGTCCCGAATGTTCATCGCAACTTGATATCCGTTCATAGACTTTGCAATACTAATGATGTCTCTGTGGAATTTTTCCCGGCCTCCTTTCAGGTGAAGGATCTCAGCACGGGGGTTCCGTTACTCCAAGGCAGCACCAATAGAGGCCTCTATGAATGGCCGATAACCAAGTCCCAAACGGTTGCGATGCTTACTTCTTCAAACCCGAAAGCAACCATATCTCTATGGCACTCAAGACTTGGCCATCCTCATGCTTCTGTTTTAAACACTACTCTTACGAAATTTTCTTTACCTTTGTTGCATTCAAACCAAAAAGCTTTCTCTTGTGCTGATTGCCTTTCAAATAAAAGCCATAAACAACCTTTTTCACAATCAACCATCGACTCAACAAAACCTCTACAACACATCTTCTCTGACCTCTGGTCCTCACCCATACTTTCAACGGATAACCACAAATATTATCTTCTTCTTGTGGATCATTACACACGCTACTCATGGTTATATCCACTCAAAAAGAAATCTGATGTCAAAGCCATCTTTCAAGCCTTCAAACCACTCGTCGAGAACAGATTCAACACTAAAATCAGGACTCTCTTCTCCGACAACGGTGGAGAATACATTGCCTTACGGTCATACTTGGCGGAGCACGGCATCTCCCACTTGACAACTCCACCCCATACGCCGGAACACAATGGATTGTCTGAACGGAAACACCGGCATATAGTTGAGACGGGTCTGACATTGCTCTCGACATCATCGGCTCCGAAATCGCTGTGGCAATATGCTTTCTCCACGGCTGTCTATCTGATTAATGCCGACAACAGTGCTTCACCAACAATCCCCATATCAGAAGCTGTTTCCATCGAGTCCAAATTATGAGAAACTGAAGGTTTTCGGGTGTCTATGCTTCCCGTGGTTAAGACCATATACCACCCACAAGCTTGAAGATCGGTCCAAACCATGTGTCTTTCTGTTCTACTCCACCACGCAGAGTTCATATTACTGCCTACACAGACCAACCGGCAGAGTATTTACCTCGCGACATGTCAACTTTGTTGAGGATCAATTCCCCTTTGCTGATCTCCCCAAACCCAATCCGGTTATCACAGAGACTCCACCAGCCAGTCACTCATCTCTGGTACACCAGATCATTCCGATGCAAACTCCAGTAACGGCCCCGTGCTCGATCCTTCACCAACAACCAGCGGCGACACCGACGGCTCCGTCACCATCGACAAATCCTCAGGTATGTCCTTCACTTCCCTTCAATTCTCAGTCTCCTAGTCACTCTGGACCTTCTGTCCAGCACAATAATGGGCTAAATTCCCAAGCCCAGCAACCGAACCCACAAAACCAAGCCATAGACCAAACACTAACCTCACCAAATCTGGCCCGAGTGAATTCATCTCCAACCCAACTCCCAACTACATCACACAACCCAAATCCCTCTTCCTCATTGATAGTACCTCAACCAACAACCGCAGCACAAAGTACAAACCCTCAACCAAATTCTGCTCCAGCCCCAGCCGTACAAAATTATCAACCGATGCAAACTAGAGCCAAAAACAAAATAACCAAACCTACCCAGAAACTTACTCTCCTCGCAAACAGCAAACCCTTGACCCCCAAACCGACAACCATTACTCAAGCCTTTAAAGACGAAGAATGGAGACGCGCAGCGTCCACGGAATATGATGCCCACATACGCAATCATACATGGGATCTTGTACCGGCAGCTAAAAATCAAAACTTAGTAGGATGCCGCTGGGTCTTCACAACCAAATACCTCTCCAATGGCCAAGAAGAGCGCAAAAAGGGCAGACTGGTCGCCAAAGGATACAATCAGCTCTACGGTGTGGATTTTGCAGAGACCTTTAGTCCGTTTATCAAGACTACCACCATCATACTGGTCCTTCATATCGCAGTTACTAATGATTGGATGATCAAACAGTTAGACGTAAACAACGCCTTCCTCCAAGGAGATCTTCACGAAGAGGTATACATGATCCAACCCCCAGGCTTTATTGATCAAGACAAACCGTCCCATGTTTGCAGGTTGAGAAAGGCGATTTATGGACTTAAACAGGCACCACGAGCTTGGTATCTAGCTCTCAAACAACACCTCACAGCCACTGGATTTCAAAACTCTCATGCTGATGCATCCTTGTTCACAAGAATTGTCGATGGTAACTTCACATATGTTCTCATCTACGTCGATGATATACTCGTCATGGGCAACAACAGTCGGGAAATTGATATGGTTCTCAAAACATTGGCTGATCGCTTCTCTATCAAGGATCCCACAGATCTACACTACTTTCTTGGTGTAGAAGCTACCAGAACAGTGTCAGGCTTGCACCTGTGTCAACGCAAATATATCATCGACCTCCTCAACAAAACAAAGATGCACGATGCTAAACCTGTAACTACTCCATTACCAACGTCGCCGAAACTGACTCTTCACAAAGGCACACCTCTTACAGATATCACCGAATACAGGTCAGTGGTTGGAAGCCTTCAATATCTTTCATTTACTCGTCCGGACATTTCATACGCAGTCAGCAGGCTCTCTCAATATATGCATAGTCCTACTACTGTACACTGGCAAGCAGCAAAAAGAGTGTTGAGATATTTGGCAGGAACAACATCTCATGGTATCTTACTCTCTCGAAGGTCTCCTTTAACGTTACATGGGTTTTCCGACGCAGACTGGGCGGGGGATACAGATGATTACGTCTCCACCAATGCGTATGTCATCTATTTAGGTTCTAATCCTGTTTCATGGTCCTCCAAGAAGCAACATGGAGTAGCACGGTCCTCTACAGAAGCAGAATATCGTGCGGTTGCCAACACTGCATCAGAAATACGATGGCTCTGTTCTATTCTATATGAGTTAGGCATTCACCTTCCACAAGCACCAGTCATTTACTGTGATAATGTGGGGGCTACTTATCTCTGTGCGAATCTGGTTTTCCACTCTCGAATGAAGCATATTGCGTTAGACTATCACTTCATACGGAACCTCATTCAAGCAGGAGCACTACGGGTGTCATATGTATCGACTCACGACCAACTCGCTGACGCTTTAACTAAACCATTGGCTCGCTCGAAGTTTCATCAGGCTTGTTCCAAGATTGGAGTGGCTAAACCCCCTCCATCTTGCGGGAGGATATTAAGGAAACAAGTATAACTCTATATATGTAAAGGACTTCATAGTCTTTATCACCTATAAAACCCTACGTCTCTTGTATCTATATATTCCCTCTGTGTATACTTCATACAATAATAAGAATCATCTTCTATCGTACTATGACCTTATCATTCAGGGAAACATTGGCTCTCCTAGAAGCTATTTCATCATATAGTACCTTGCTTCTAGATCTTTGATCTTAGTCATGCTTAGTTAAGCTCAATTGAATAAACGTTTGAATAAAATTGATATTCACTTTGATTATCTTTGCCCAACGAAGTTACTATATACACTCGACTCTCGTGACTTAGTGCATGCACTCGTAATGAGAATGAACCAATGTACATATTTGAAAGAATACTTTCAAAGGCTGGCTTGATACTTCCATAGTTTCTGAAGAAAAACTTCTCTTCTCATATGAAACCTACTGGGTGTAATGTCAAAGTTTTGTGGGGAAAAATTGTGAGAGTTTGTATGGGATTTTAATGTTTTGCTACAGTAGAATCTCCCAAAGTTATATGTCATCTCTATTAGGCAAACTATGTAGTACCCGTGCTCTAGTTATGTCAACGAGGATTTTGCCACCTAATCACTTCTCTGCTTCAGTCTCATTTAGCCTTTGGGCTCCTCTTCCTTCTGGTATAATCTCTTACGGTTTATAAATTTACCCCCGTTTCCTTGTAACATGGAGATTTGTTATAAATTTGCTACCTAATAGTTGGTAAACTCTTACGGTTCTTGGGTCGAGTAACTCGACTCGACTCGAGTTTTAAGTTTTAACTACTTAATACTTGGTAAAATCTACCCTAAAACAGAGCAAAGCTTAAACATTCTAATTAAATTATTCAAAACTTCGGGAAAATAGTCATAAAAAACACAACTTTCACATTTTTTTTGATTATCCACAGTGTCCGGTGTGCCGCTACCAACCGACTATTCTGTGGATCCCAAGAGAGCATGTTAAATCTTTGATGGCCAAAAAGAATCGAACTGCAGGTATCGTATTGAGTTTTTTCTCTCAATTATCTCTAGGCCAACTCCACTTGATTAAAACATCAGTTTGCATGGACAATTTAAAATTTCAAGTTGTGTTTGACTTGCATTTTAAATCCTAAACTTTTGTTACTGTGCCCGTTAAGTAAATTAACAAAAACTAGAAACAAAGTTAATAAATTGTTAAAAATCACAGTTAAACAAAATGATGTAGTTTTTCTTGATCTGAGGAAAATAGTAATTAAAACTTAATTTTAAAATTTCAGACACTAAAAACACTAATTTTTGTTTAAAATTTTTAAGCAACAACTTGTCTTTCACTTTAAATCTTGAACTTGTGTTGATTGAACCTAATTAGACATATTATTAAGTAAATTAACCTAACTTAAAATATAATTAGTTTGTTATTAATAACTATGGTTAGTCAAGTTTTTTTATTTTGAGTTTTCTCTAAAAAAACAGTTAATTTAATGTATACAATGTTTAATTTATTATACATTGATAACACAAATCATAGTTTAAAAGTAAAATAATTTGCTTAACAATAGTTATTAATGACTAATCAATTTATTTTAAGTTTTGTTAATCTACTTCACTATGTTGGATAATTTCAAGCTTGTGGAAACTTAGCATATTATTAGATGTTTAATATGTTAAGAGATAAACACAATAAAAAAATCTAAAATAGGAAAATGAAGTTTTCTATTAGATTATGTTTATGTTTTTCATATCTCACATGTTAAAAGGAATTGTCTTTCACTATAAATATAAGATCTAAGAGAGTAGATAATAAAAGATCTAAGAGAGTAGATCTAAGAGAAACATTAATAGCTTTAGTTTTGAGAAGTTTCTAAAGCAATAAGAAAAGTTGTTCTTATAATTATTTGTTTCTAGAGATTTGAATAGGTATCAGAACCTCAGGTTGGAGACTCGATCAAAACTTCAGTTGAAGCTTCGATCTTGGTGACTATTAAGAGATCACAAACGCAAGATGGCGGACGTGACTAGAGCTGCACCACACAGGAAGGACCTTGGATCTGCATCCATTCAATGTTCAATGTTGAACTTGGCAAACTATACAGTTTGGCCGATGAGAATGAAGGATATGATGTGTGTTCATGAAGTATGTAACATGATAGAACCTGGTTCGGATTATCAAAAGAAGGACGATGTGGAGATAGCTCTTTTGTTTCAATTCGTTCCCGAAAACTTGATTCTCCATGTGGGAGAACAAGCCACTATTAAAGACATCTGGAACGCCATCAAATCACGACACCTTGGAGTTGTCCGTGTAAGGAAGGCGTTGGAGCTGATCCATGAAGAGGAACAAAAGCCATACAATTGTCTCATATAAGAGAAACCTAATATCGATCACTTGAGGATATTCGGTTGTGTAGTACACGTGAAGATATGTGTGACTCATCTGAAGAAGAAGAATGAGGTATTTGATCGGTTCAAAACTTTTAAGGAAAGCATTAAAAACTTTCACACCGATAGAAGAGGAGAGTTTACCTCATCTGATTTCAATCTATCACAAGAATGACTTGAAGCCATGGTAACCGAGTTGGAGTCTACCACAAGAAACAGGACGTGGGAGCTTGAAAAGAAAGGAGAAGAAGATCGAGTTTATGTGTTACACAAGGCTTTGTATGGGTTACGCCAAACACCTAGAGCGTGGAACATAAAACTCGATCAGGTCCTAAAAGAGATGAGCTTTAGGAAGTGCACATCAACTTATTATAAGTATGAAGGAGGAGACTTTTTGTTGTGTGATAGAAATATGGAAGTGTGTAACATGACTCACGATGAACCAATGATAAATGTTATGCAATACAAAAGAAACATAGAATGTTTGAGGTATCTAATTCACACATGACCAGACGTGTATTAGACAGTTGGTGTTCTAAGTCGATACGTGAAAACGTCATGTGTTGAGCAGAAGACCGACATCCTAACCAAGCCATCAGCAAGGATTAAGTTCAAGCAAATGAGGAGCTTAATTGGAGTTCAAGAAATTGATCTCCCTAATTCAAGTTAGAATTAAGGGGGTGATTGTTGGATAATTCTAAGCTTGTGAAAACTTAACATATTATTAGATGTTTAATATATTAAGAGATAAACACAAAAATGAAATCTAGAATAGAAAAATGAAGTTTTCTATTAGATTAGGTTTGTGTTTTCCATACCCCACACGTTAAAGATAATTATTTTTTTCACTATAAATATAAGATCTAAGACAGTAGATCATAAATATCTAAGATAGTAAATCATAGGAGATCTAAGTGAAACAATAAGAGCTTTAGTTTTGAGAAGTTTCTAAAACAATAAGAAAAGTTGTTCTTATAATTCTTTGTTTCTAGAGATTTGAAATTATGTGTTTAATGTGGCTAAGTCAACACAAAATCGTCAAACACAATTTGGTGCTTTAAATTGTTCAAACGAATATAGGTGTTTTTAATGACCAAAATTTTAAAAGTTCAGGCCTTTAACGATTATTTCCATTATCAAATAGAAACAAGTAAAATGATGGTGTTTTAACCATTTTAACTAGATAAAGACCCGCGCTGTGCGCATATATCATTTGAATTTTTTTTTTAATATTTACAGAGGCTAGATTATTTTATTTTTATTTTTTTGGTTTATAATAAATATTATTCCTGAAAATTAACTTTTTTTTGGATCTGTATAAAATATATGCACACTTTTGTTTCTTCTTAATTTTTTTAATCAAACACACGTTGGTTAACCAAAATATGAACACCTTCGGGCCATATACTGATGATTTCATTACATTTTAGACCCATTAATTTGGAATGTAATTATAAATATAGTCTTCAAAATTGGCCATTACTTAAAATATTATGGGTTTAACGTGTGAAAAAATCCAACATTAAGCCCATATTTTTTTTCCGGGAAGGTTAACAACTTTAACGTGTGAGGATAAAAAGTTTAAAAAATTATTTTCTTGGTCTTCTCAGTCGGTGGTTCTAACCTCTATCTCCTTCTTCGATAATCATCCAAAAAAATCTCTTCAAACCACCCCCTCAATCAGAATCAAAACCGTTCAATATATCACCAAAGTACTCTTTTTAAGGTTATACTTTTAGTTTTTGTTTGTAAACCATCATATTAAACGGCCAGGGTAATATCAAACCTAAAATTGGTTCGATATCTTTCTCATGTCGATAGATCTTATCACCTCTAGTTGTAAATTGACCATGACCATCGTCTTTGAAGGCATGCTTTGGTTTGCGTTGATCATTACCAACCTCTTTCAAGGCATGCAACTAAAAATCCAGTCTTTGTAGACATGTAAAAAATTTAAATATTCTACTTTGTCCTTCTATTTGATGTTAACCATATCTTTTACACAGAAGATCGATCTAAGCTTTTGGTTTAAAACCTGCACAAAAAAGTTGCAGTGATTTAGTATTTCTTTTGAGATGATTTTGGTTTATCGAGTAGCCAACATCTAAACAAGAAGCAGAAGACAATATTTTTTTTTTTGATTTTAGCTGTTTTATTGATATGTTCTATCGAAACAGATATGAAAAAATCATGGAAGTTGACATGGAAAACTTTTCGAAGAAACCAACATCATGTTATTTTTAACTTTCAAGGTAAAATTCATCTTCTTACATAAACAATTCTATCTTAATATATCCTTGTTTTAAGTTTCATTTGAAACCGAGTGTATAAATATTGAATAGCAAATGTAAATTGATGAGCATAATAGTGATAGTTATATTATTTAGATGTTCTGTCTTGAAGATGGCTTTGAGTTATTAATGTTTGAATCGTAAAACTTAGTATTTTTTTAACTTTAAACTGAGAATAAGATTTTTTATTGTTTGAGTGTTGTGATTTAGATAAGCCTGTTTATTATAATTAGATTATAAATTCTGTTGAGATTATATTAATCTCAGTTATCTAATATCTATTTTAATATGTTCCTATATCATGTATTTGAGTGATTTGCTACTGCGTCATTGAGGGATGAAGGGATTGTGAATGGATAAGATAAGTTAATTTTTATTTTTTTTATTTTTTATTCGTTGTATTCACTTGTATAATCAGTATTAAGAAATCATTTTATGTTCATAAATAATTTAGTCTTGAAATGGTTTTGGACAAGTAAGAAAAGTATGATCTTAAAAAGACCTAAGAAGAGTTGAAGACAAAACTGACATAGCTTAAAAAGGTAAAGTGTTTGAGTAAATATTTATACAGTTTACGTTTATATCAATTTTAATTCTTCTATTTTCTCTTGATCTTCTTCTTGATGGATTTTTTTGTTTTAAGTTATGTGTTCTGGTCACTTTACGCTAACAAGAAAAATCAAATTTTTGCCTCATTAGGTCATTCCTAATGAAAATTGGATAAAAGAGAAGCTGCAAAATACAGCATTGGAACAGTCCACTAAACCAGTTTCAGAGACAAAAGTTAGTACTATCTTGAATGTTTATCAATTGAGGAACCATGATCTAAACCATTAGAATAATTATAGGGATAGAGGGTTTTGGATTGTACAAATACTATTTTCCTAAGTCATAAATTGACTGCTTTGAAATTAATAGTATAGTTTCTCATTGCATATTGGGTGTTGGTTTTGATGATTTATTGTTCTATGTTTTTTTTTTTGATTTTTTAATTAGTTTGCCTGGTTGAAAAAAAATGAATTTTCTTTAGGATCAAAACATGATGATCAATACATGTTCGGTTTGTATTAATTTTCAAACCTCTGTTATGAAGGTAGAATGAAATAGAGTAAATTGTGTCTGGTAAATAGTTTAACAAACTAAATTTATTTAGTTCAAAGTCTGCAGTGACTTTGAAAACTTCAAATCAAATGTAGTCCAACGTAAATAAAAATAAAAAATCACCAGTCTCACTTTGCAAAGTACTAAAACAAAACAAACTTGATTTAGGACACTTTCATTACTCCTCTTTGTCTTCAAGATTATTGAAAACCTCTTTGAAAACAACATTCGTTGTTTTTTTTTTGCGGCTTCCTCTCTTTATCCACAATCAAAATTTTCAAACCTTTCTTCGACGTAGCCCTTGAAATGGCAACATAAAGCTGTCCATGTGAAAATACTGGCCTAGGAAGAAATAATCCTACTTGAGACAATGATTGTCCTTGACTTTTGTTGATGGTTATTGCAAAAGAAAATGCTAAAGACAACTGTCTCCTACGCATCTTGAAAGAAAGTCTTTTATCTGATCGAGTGATCAACAGTCTTGGAATATAAGCGATTTCACCAACCTTCGCACCAGTTAAGATTCTAGCTTCCACCATAAAATCCATAAGTTGAGTTATCTGCAATCTTGTTCCATTCATTAAACATTTATTAGGATTAATATTCCTAAGCAATATAACAGGACAACCAATCTTCAATCTTTAGACTATGATTTGGTAGACCAGAAACTTTTATGCTGTTTAGGAAGTCGGAACTGAGGGCCCCATTGTTGACAGAAGCAGTATCAGATGTATCTATGATGTCCGATGAGGTATAAATCATTTCTTCACCTAATAGAAACACTACAAAAAAAGTTTCC
>CAJHQQ010002778.1:0-57887 GCA_905132885.1 Moricandia moricandioides
GATTAAGGGCCGCATATTCCAAATTATTGATTTTCGACATCTGAAATCATATAATCATGAGTTTTAGAATTCAAATTTTATAAACATATCATAAGGGTTTCTAAGTTCAATTGCAATCAAGACAATGGTAATTCCTTGAACAATGGCCGGTTTATAAATATGATGCATTGCCATACAACCAGTACGAGAATGATGTAATCTAACAACTTAACAAGGTATGTGGTCGATTCAATCTAGCAACCTATCGGATTCATGTTTTAGACCATGTGGTCGAATCATACAAACAATCAATCGGTTAGATTTAACAATCCTAACAAGTAGTTTCTAGGTGATCAATCATTCAAACAAACAAGCAAAACAATCAAGCAAATTAAGTTTTATAATTAAACCTAATTGGTTTACAATTAGCAAACCTAATTAGATTGTAATTAGGTTATTGTCCGATTTAGGTTAGGATTCTAGCAATCCTAATTGAATTATAATTAGGTTTATGATTAGGGTTTTTATTGATTAACAACCTAGCAATCCTAATTGATTTCAAAATTAGGGTTTTATTGATTAGCAACCTAGCACCCGGTTTCTATGTGATTTGCATTCAGACTATCAATCAATCAATCAATGGATTTGTACCCTATGTGATCATGATGAGGTTCTCTATACTATCCAGCAACCTAGCAAAGATCTATAATCGATTTTATAAATTAGGGTTTTTTTTAGGGTTTACCGTTAACCTCAGATCGGGTTGGACGGACCACCGAGTTTGTGGAACTGATCGCGGGTTGGTCGCGGAGCAGGGAGCTATCGGATCGTGGTCTTGGTGCTATCGGGTGGTGCTGGTGCGTGTGTCGGGTGTATCAGATGATGGTCATGCGTGCTGGATCGTGGTGCTTATCGGGTGTGCCTCCTATCGGGTGTATCGGGTGTGATGGTTGCTAACGGGTGTTCGGGTGGACACAGGCTATCGGGTGTGTGTGTGTATCGCGGATGACTTGGGGTGTACGCGGGTGTGTGCTTATCGGGTATTGCGGTATAGCCGAGTTGATCGTCTAGGGTTTCTTCGAGTTAGAGATACATAGATCGAATTCTTTGGTTGCATGAATCTTGAATCTGATTTATGAGATTGAATCGGTGTATTTTTAGACTTAGGGTTCTTGACGTCTAAGTATTTAGGGTTTATGGGTTTCGAATAAAGCTTGGGGTTTTAGAGACGTATCGTGCTGATAACGTGTTGTGAAAAGAATGGGGGAACTTGTATATCTTATTGCATAAACTCGATGGGTGCCCTCTATATATAGGGATTACATTAGACCGTCATTAACATAAATGGAAAGATAACATTCCTAGATAAACATGGAAAAGTAAAACACTAATCCAACAAGGAAAAGGAAAGTCTTGGTCGGCCGGTTAACCTCTATGGTCAGATCCGGTTTGGTCTAATCCCCATGGTTATTGCATCCACATCAAATGATTCATAACATGACTAAAGATTGTTGGAATTGTGTGAGCCCATGTCCAACTAATTATTATCCGATTAGTACGATATTTTCCACTTTGGGCCTACTAGGCAAGCCCGTATGGATTTACTTTTGGATTCTTTCCCAAAAGGCCCAAAAGGCCCAAAAGGCCTCGTACTAATTAGAGTTGGACTTCTCTTTACATACTAGACACTTCTTGTCTAAACTTCCAATGTGAGACTTTGTTTGATATCTCACATTCTCCCCCTCAAGCTAAGGACCATACTCATCTCGTGTGTTTTTCCTTCAACGAATCATCTTGGCACACCATCTTGTACCAGTAATCGCAGGGTTTTCCTTTGAGAATATTTTATCCCACAACTTCACAGGTCCATGATCTTCAGACTAGTTTCTGTCACAGACCTCCTCTTCCAACTTGAAAGGTCCCATTCTCACTCAAAGGGTATTTTGGTCTTCTTGCATATCTTCGTCAAACCGATCTGATACCAATTTTTGGGTTTGTGTGAGCCCATGTCCAACTATTTATTATCCTATTAGTACGATATTATCCACTTTGGGCCTACTAGGCAAGCCTGCATGGACTTTTGGATTCCTTCACAAAAAGCCTCGTACTAATTACAGTTGGACTTCTCTTTATATATTAGACACTTCTTGTCTAAACTTCCAAAATGGGACTTTGTTTGATATCTCACAAATTTTATTATGTTTGTGTTCTTGGCTACTTTATTTGGTATCAGAGCAACCAGGTTTAGTGTTTTTGATTAGCCAAGATTTCTGATGGGAGACTCTAAGGCGTTGGTGAAGGTGAAAGACAATGTGCCAAACGTTGTTGTTTGTCCGATGTTAAGCACAACGAATTATACGGTGTGGGCAATGCGAATGAAGGTGCTCCTCCGCATACATAAGGTATGGCAAGCGATCGAACCAGGATCAGAAGACGAAGAAAAGAATGATATAGCAACTGCACTTCTATTTCAGTCTATTCCTGAAACTCTATCGATGCAAATTTGTGATCAAGGCTCTCCTAAAAACATGTGGGAAGCGTTAAAGACAAGAAACCTCGGAGCAGAGCGTGTAAGGGCGGCTCGACTCCAAACCCTAATGGGAGAATTTGATCGTCTAAGAATGAATGAAACAGATTCTGTAGATACCTTCTCCGGAAAGTTATCCGAATTTGCATCACAAGCAACTTCTTTAGGGAAAAGTATCAATGAACCGATAATTGTTAAGAAGCTACTAAATCTTACCTCGAAGCAAGTTTATCCATATAGCTGCATCTCTGGAACAATTTTTACACTTGGAGACAACGAAGTATGAAGACATTGTTAGGAGATTAAAAGCCTACGAAGAACGGATAAAAGAAGACGTAGCACACGATCAACAAGGAACTCTTCTATATACTCAAACTCTGAGAATTCATACGGTAATTAACAGAGGAAGAGGCAGAGGATTTAATCGCGGTCGTGGTCGTGGCAACAGAGGTAGAGGACGAGGAAGAAAAAATCACAAGAGAGAAGTAAGGAGAAGAAGGACTACTCTAAATAGAATTCTACAACTGTCACAAGAAGGGCCATTTGGCTTCTGTCTGTCCCGACAAAAAGAATGAAGATCAAGAAGCAAATAAAACAGAGACAGAAGTTGCAGATGGTGTTTTATACTTACATGAGATCGTATATCTGAATGAAGAGAAAGTGATGCCTAAAAAGTATGAAGCAACCAAGAAGGAAGAAGGAGTTTGGTACCTTGATAATGGTGCAAGCAATCATATGACTGGTGAGAGATCATATTTCTCTGATCTGAATGAAAAGATAAAAGGAAGATTGAAATTCGGTGATGATTCTTGCGTTAGTATCAATGGAAAGGGATCAATATTATTTGAGACAAAGACGGGAGAGCAAAAGCTTCTCCCGGATGTATACTTCATACCAGAGCTGAGGAGCAATATCTTGAGTCTTGGACAAGCTACGGAACAGGGTTGTGAAGTAAGAATGAAGGAGAATTACTTGACTGTGCACGACCCTAATGGAAGATTACTTGCAAAAACATCAAGATCAACAAACAGACTTTACAAGATTAGCCTGAAAACAGGCCAACCAGCTTGTCTACTTGCGAAACTTTACAAAGAGCAATGGAAGTGGCACGCAAGACTCGGTCACATAAGCTTTAAAACCATAAAGAGTATGGCGTCAAATGAAATGGTTTTAGGCCTACCAAGCATCGAAGAAGAGAAGCAGATGTGTGATTCATGTCTGCTGGGAAAACAAACAAGACAAGTTTTTCCTAAAGCTACAAGCTACAGAGCTTCTCGTGCATTAGAGTTGATTCATGCAGATCTCTGTGGACCTATCTCCCCAGCAACATCATCACAAAACCGATATATTTTCGTGCTCATAGATGATCACACAAGGTACATGTGGTCAATATTGTTAAAAGAAAAGAATGAGGCGTTTGAGAGATTCAAGACATTTAAGACACTCGTTGAAAAGGATATCAACAAGGAGATTGTAACTCTAAGAACGGGCAGAGGTGGAGAGTTCACTTCGAAGGAGTTTCAAGACTTCTGCAATGAAAAAGGGATCAAACGTCACTTGACAGCTCCTTATACTCCACAACAAAACAGAGTGGTAGAACGAAGAAACCGTACGTTGATGGAGATGACGAGAAGCATCCTAAAGCCAATGAAAGTTCCAAATTATATGACGGATTCATGACACCTAAGGACGCTTGATGATAGATCACTAAATCTTGTTCACCTCGGAATAGAACCAGGGACAAAGGCATATCGAATTTACAATCCAACCACAAGAAGAATTGTAGTAAGTCGCGATGTAGTCTTTAACGAAGCAGAATACTGGAATTGGAAGGGAGGTGAAACAGAGGAAAAGAATGGATCAGGGATGTTCAGAATGACATGGGGAGACATCATGGATAACGGACAGGGACCATACTTGATCAACACTCAACAAGAAGAAGAAGAAGCAGAAGAAAACACAACGCAAGAAGAATCAGTCTCCGATGGAGTTAATCCAGAACAAAACGAGTCTCAACAGCCAAGAAGATCATCTCGACAAGTAAGAACTCCGAGTCATCTTGATGACTATATTCTTCTAGCTGACCTAGAGATTGAGATACTCCTCCTCTCACTCGACGATGAGCCACTAAATTATCAAGAAGCAAAGAATTGTGTTCAATGGACCAACACCTGCAAAGATGAGATCGAATCAATCAACAAGAACATAACTTGGAACCTTGTTGATAAGCCACCTGGAGTAAAGATAATAGGTCTCAAGTGGTTTTTTAAAGTTAAGAGAAACACAGACGGATCCATTAACAAGTTCAAAGCTCGCTTGGTCGCAAAGGGTTACGTACAAGAACATGGAGTGGATTATGATGAAGTTTTTGCTCATGTTGCTCGGTTAGAAACAACAAGGCTTTTGATTGGTATGGCTGCTACGAATGGATGGGAAATTCACCATCTCAACGTCAAGACGGCATTTTTACATGGCGAGTTAACAGAAGCAGTATACGTGTCTCAGCCTGAAGGGTTTGAAAAGAAGGGAGAAGAGCATAAAGTTTTCAAACTCTCAAAATATTTGTACGGACTAAAGCAGGCTCCAAGGGCTTGGAAAACAAATCTCAACAAGATTCTGATCGATATGAATTTCGTCAAGTGTTCAAAAGAAAGTTTGGTATATCGAAAGAAGGAGGGAGATAAACTTCTTGTTGCTGTCTATGTCGACGATCTCTTTATAACAGGGAGCTCGAAGAAGTCGATTATGGAATTTAAGAAAGGGATGGCTAACAAATTTGAGATGTCTGATCTAGGAAAGCTAACTTATTATTTGGGTATTGAAGTCAAGCAAAGCCTAAAGGGCATAGAGATCAAGCAAGAAGCATACGCAAAAAGAATCCTACAAGAAGCAAAGATGGACGACTACAACTCAAGTTCAATACCAATGGAGTTTGGCTTGAAATTATCCAAGTCAGAAGATGAAGTAGAGGTCGATGCAACTCTGTATCGGAGGAGGATAGGATGTCTCAGGTATCTCATGCACACCAGACCTGATCTTGCCTTCTCCGTGGGACTGCTAAGTAGGTATATGCAGTCTCCAAGACAGTCACATGATAACGCCTTAAGACAAGTTCTAAAGTATCTAAAAGGGACTCTTGGCAATGGCTTGACGTTCAAGAAAGGAGGAAAACAGAAGCTTGTTGGTTACAGTGACAATAGTCACAACACCGATGAGGATGATGGGAAAATCACTTCGGGACACATGTTTTTCTATGGTGACACGCCTGTATCGTGGTGTTCTCAAAAGCAGCAAACGGTGGCCCTATCATCCTGCGAATCTGAATTCATGGCGGCTACGAAAGCTGCTAAACAAGCTATTTGGCTTCAAGATCTTCTAAGCAAAGTCACAGGAAAGGAGCAGGAAAGAACAACGATATATGTTGATAAAAAGTAAGCCATATCTCTGGCTAAGAACCCTGTTTTTAACCGAAGAAGTAAGCACATCCAGAAAAGGTTTCATTTCATCCGGGAGTGCGTTGAAAATGAGCAGATTGAAGTGGAGTTTGTGCGAGGAGAAGATCAATGTGCAGACATCCTAACGAAGGCATTGGCAAAGACAAAGTTCAATGACATGAAGAAGAAGATTGGAGTTCAAGATATTTTTGAAAGTGACTTGAAGCTTAGAAGGGAGAATGTTGGATAAGCTTCAGTTACTTAGCCAGCAAGTTATTATAAAGATAAGATGGATAACTAATAGATTTAGGATAAAGCTAAGATTCCTAGATAAAATGTAATAGGATAAGTTAAGAGTTTCTATTACCTATATAAAGAGATCTAATGTAAGAGGATCTATAAAATAGTAAAAAACTTAAGGAAGAAATATTAATAAAACAAAGCAAGAGTTTTATTACGTTTGTGTTCTTGGCTACTTTAAAGATTCGGTTTATTGAAGTGCTTAAGGTGTGAATCAGTTAAAATTCTCGAGAAATGCGAACTGATAATTGGTAGTTTAAGAGCTGGTAATCGTTCTCATCCAAGTTTCGTTGCTTGTGTTGATAAGATCTGATCTCGTATAGATCGTGTAGACATGGTTTCTTCATCATGAAACTGAAGAGTCGATGTCGGAATCATAGATCTCGTGAAGGAACTGTTCTTCTCTTCGACGAACGACTTGTGTCTCTTCCTTACGTTACAGACATGACGTGGTGGTGGATAAACCGGAGTGTCGCAGCTGGCTCTGTGTTTAACCCAGGATTTTCCCTGAACCCACTTGTCTTTGTTAGTTCTGGTATAGTGAGAGAAGCATGGAAAGGATTGAAACTTTATGATTGGGGTCTATAGGTAAGACATTGTCGTTTGGGATCCCTACGATTATGCACATGTTGAAGAAGAAGAATAAGAACGATAAAGGAACAAGGAACCCAACTTGTGTTGTTCTTTCTCCGTCAAGAGAGTTAGCTGTTCAGGGAGAGAGAGACACAAATCAGTTTCTTTATGTTCTAGTTATAAAGGTTTGAAAGGAAACATATTCTTTGTTTCGTGATGGTTTTGGCAGGTTTCTGATGTTTTGAGTGAAGCTGGAGAACCTTGTGGTTTGAACCGATGTATAACATGTCTTGAAGATGTTATAACATGACAGTTTTCTCTGTTTTTGGTAGATTCAGATGATTCTGGCCCAACTTTTAGGGTGATTTACGATCCAATTAATCCATTGAATTCTATGGAATGAGATCTTTCCATATATAACTTTCTTGTGATCCAAATTAGCCTACACACTGTTTAAAAACATAAACTTTTCATCAACTTGTGAATCTAACGACGGGAGTAACTTCTTTAAAATTAGAATATGATCTTTTTCATATCTAATTTATTTTTTTATTCATGATCCAATTAATCCATTGAATTCTAAGTAATGAGATCTTTCCATATATAACTTCTTGTGATCCAAATTAGCTTACACACTGTTTTTAAAACATTAACTTTTCATCAACTTGTGAATCTAACGACGGGAGTAACCTCTTTAAAATTAGAATATGATCTTTTTCATATCTAATTTTTTTTTTTCATACCCAAAAATTAGATTAACGATCAGAGAATCTAAAGTTTCAAAGATAAATAATACAAAAAAAATTATTGGGTAAATCTGACGAGTTTTATGGTAAATACCTTATTAAAAATATTGACTAGTCAAACTAAAAGTAATTAGGCAAATTTTTAAAGTTTATGTAGGCAAAAAGCTGTTACGGAGCCATGAAAGTTAAGAGAAAATTTCTCATATATCATAGAAACTTTGTTATGTGACTAGAGTACCATATAGTATTTGAAAATTACTTAAATGTTTGTAAACCCCTACTAAATTACAATGAACAGTTTTGGTTAGTTTTTTAATTAAGATTTTTTTTAATAAATAGAATTAAATTTATTAATAAATCCAAATTACTAATAATTGTAATCCATACAATCAAAATCGAAGAAAGGCAATGAAGTCACATTTAACTTAAAACTTTCGGTGTTAGAAAAAAAAGCCACAACTCTCTTCCTTTGTCGATTAAACTCTAACCGTTTGAGTTGACATTTCTGCTTTCGTTCAAAAATGTCTTCTCCAATATCGTCTTCACCCATAATCTTCTCTCTGCAATCTTCCATAATAGACTTCTCCGCAAGTGTCTTCTATGAAATCGTCTTCTCATGTATGTTCCGACGCTTTACTTGAGTTTTTCAAGTTTGTGGTTGAGTCTGATTTAAGTTGTGGCTGAGTCTAATTTATGTTGTGACTGAGTTAGTTTTCTATTGCGGCTGATTTATATTAGTAGTCGTGTCTGAGTTATTTTTCTATTTAGACTGATTTATATATGCGGTTGAGTTAGTTTTCTATTGCGGCTGATTTATATAAGAAGTTGTGGCTGAGTTCGTTTTCTATTACTGCTGAGTTAGTTAGTTTTCTGTTGCGGTGGATTTATATATGCAGTTTTGGCTGAGTTATTTTTCTATTATGTCTGATTTATCATTGCTATGTTATAAATCAATTTTATGATCAGGTGGATGTTCTGAAGATAAAGCACGGGATTACACTCCAAGACTTTACGCCAAAGGGGCTTATAATCTCCAAAATAAAGACATGAATCAAAATTTCCATATGTGAGACTTCCCTCGCGATAGAGAAGCAATATGATGTGATGTGTGGGAACACCTGGAGCTGTTTCTTGTTGGAATAATTGCTAAGCTAGATTATAGCAAAAGTGTGTGGTCTGGTAAGACTGTACAATATCTACTATGTAGACAGCTGTGAGTACATAAGAAAGAGATTTAGAGTCTCGTTGTTGATCAACCTATCAAGTTTAGCTTACACGGATTTTGTGAGATCACTAGGTTAAACACATATCCACTACCAACAAAAAGTTCTCAACCTGACCAATACAAAACATTCTGGGAATAGTTGAATGTGTTGTATGGGATAGGACCCAAGTTAGATGAACTGAGGCTATGCTTTGCATTATAATTCTAAGATACGATAATCATTCCTATACTCAGCAGCTGTGCTTGCATGAACGCATGTTACTTTCTCTTGTTTTAAGCCGACATGTGCATTTTTTCGTTACAAGTTGACAATATGCAAAGACGATCCAGATGTAACTTTAGTGTGATGAGCATCGACCCTTTGTACCGTCAATAGTCTGGCGGCAACAACACGACCCTATTATAAATACATAAAGACATTAAGGCTGAGGTATAAAACCAAAAAGGCTGACTTATGGAATCATAAAGGCTGACTTATGTAACAATAGAGGCTGACTTATGAACTATTACGGCTGTCTTACATGTAGTAGTTTCTCAACACCACACGAGAGCGTGGTTAGCTGCGATCTAGCATCCTCTCTCCATTCCTCAAACCATCTTGTCATCATAACCCGTGGCCATTCTAATAGTCGAACAATGTGAAGTGTTCTAGCACTTGACAATACTCTGTTCATTGATTCCGCTATGTTTGTAGTCATCATATTGTACATTTCGCCGGGGAAATGAACATGCGCCTACAATCGGACATCAAATCTCTGGAGGTAAAAATGAAGTTCAAGATTAATCGCTTTAATCTCCTCGAAAATTTTAGTAAATTCAGTCATCCTAAAACATCTTGCCACTTTCTTCACTAGACGAAAAACATCTTTTCCTTTGTACCATCCCAAAAAAAAAATTTATATAAATGGTAAGTGCAAATTCCACGAGAAGCCAACGGATACACATTCCCTATTGATTTTCTTACCAAGGTATGCATATCTGAGATTACTGCGAGATTGTCTCGTTAGGAATCAAAACTCTTAGTTGTGTAAAAAAACAGTGCACAAAACATCATTTTTAGTGTCAACGACACCAAAGGCTATTGGGAAAATCTGAAAATTACCATCTTGAGCTAGTGTTGTTAAAAGCGTTCCTTTGTATTTACCATTGAGAAACGTACCGTCAACAACGACAACTTTGTGCATTAAAAGGAAACCCATTTATGCTTGTACCAAATGCAAGAAACACATACATGAATCTTCCAAACTCATCGATTTGAAGACGCGTTATTGTACCCGGTTTCACTCTTCTTATCATGTATAGGTAAGTAGGCAAGTCTTCAAACCCACTCTCAAGAGTTCCCATATCCACTTTCCTTGCAAATATTAGCGTCCAATGTGATTTCCAATAACCCATATTTCCACACGAAAAAACGATCCAAATAAGTCAGTCACATCATAGCATTAAGTCAGCTACATCGTACTAGAAAATCAGCTATAATATAACTATAAATCAGCCGCATCATAATAATAAGCCAGCCACAACGTAATAGGAATACCTATAACTCAGTCAAAACCTACTAGTAAATTATCCGTAATATATCTAAAAGTCAGCTGCAACATACTAGTAAATCAGATGTAATATATCTATAACTCAGCCCCAATGTACTAGTAAATCAGCTGTAATATACCTATAAGTAAGCCGCAACAAATTAATTACCTTTACACCAAACTAATTATTGATAGATATCCCAACACTCCTCGGTCGAACTAACAGACCAACATTGCCAAGAAAGTCCTTGTACAACTTTCCTAAAATATTTGTGTAGCTTGTCGAGATCGATTAGAACACTCAGTTAGAGAACTTCTATGATTCGAAACGTAAATATAAACATAAAATGCAAGGGGTTCCCCTTGTGTAGAAGCAAGAAATCTCTAGAGACATCCATCAGCTTAACACTAACAATAACTATATCTGAATTGGATGTCTACATCAAAATCAAATCGATCCCTCACAAAAAGAAGATTCAGTCTTCTCTCCAAATCGGCTTTACTCGTATTGTTGCCCTACCGCGAGGTTTAGCAAAGACATCTCCAACCTTAGAACCTTCAGATTCCCTTTAGATCCGCTCATTGGCATGTTCTGAGATCTCTTCTTAGAAGGTAGCGTCGGCGAATCTCCATCTTGTGTTGGAGACTCACCATATGAACTGAAGTTATCATCTTCATATGAGGCACTATCCAAGTCATCAAACATATCAAATCGTCTTTCAAATTCATCATCATCTTTGTATTCTTCGCCTACTTCATATTCTCTAACGACTTCGTCTTCTTCTCCTTCCCTTTTACTAGAGCTATCAATGTTTTGGTTGTCGTGTTTCTCTTCCAAAATGAAACCATCATAATTCCTACCGTAAGCTTCGTATCTAGATTCTACTTCTAAGCCTTTCTCTTCTGAGCCATAACTGAATAACAATTTCTTCTTCTTTTTCGCTTCGTCATTCTGACTAGTTTTGTTATATTTTTCTCCGTAATCTCCACACATAGACGTAGCTGTTCAAATTTTCCTTAGCCTTAGAAAATATTTTACTATCGAGTATTCGAGATGTAAACTGGTGGAGTATCATGCACTATTTTTTCAAATATTTTTTCGAGAAAATGTAGCTTAATTGAATTTGATGGCTAGAAGAAGAAGAAGACATCATCTGTAATATAAACCCTAATTTGATTGTTACAACGTTAATAATGAAATGAAAAGTAAGATTTAATGACACAGCGTCTACATTCTCAAATGCATTCTTCTTCTAATGCAAAGCTTCCCTGGGAAAGTAGTTTTTGTTGAACGTAATGAGGAAATCTTCATAGGTCAGATCACCATGATGCATCGTTTGTACTCCATCCCACCGTACTGCAGATACATCTCAGGGATATTAAGGCAGAGGCGTAACAGACACTGGATAATCTCCAGACAAGTTACCAACCTATGCCTCCAATCATAAGCAATCGTGGGTTATGTTGTTCCCCCAAATTTTTCCAAATCCACGTACTTCATTTGTCCCATCACCCGGATAAGCATTTCATGACACTCAAGAACCAGCACTAGAAGAGCGGGTGGCGGTAGTGGGACCTGAAAAACCCTAAAACCTCATGAACGGGGGTGCTGACCCGGAATCTGTTGGTCCCCCTGAACCTGAACCGGCGCGTCCTACTGCACATAAATCTGCAGAACATGCTGCATTTGAACTTAAGGACCATGTGGTACTTGTTGAGATGCAGCCAACTGCCAAGAAACCTCCTGAGCAACTTCTTGGGCAGCTTGCCTAGCTGCCTCCTAGGCAACCTGCTGGACTGGCCCTTGAGCAGCATGTCGAGCTGCATCCTGCACATGATTGGAGGCATAGGCTGGTAACGTGTCTTGAGAATATCAAGTGTTCTTTACACCTCTTCCTTAATATTGTTGAGTTGTACCTGCGTGGAGATACAGAAGTATGGTGGGATAGAGTGCGACTGATGCATGGTGATCTGACCTATGAAGATTTCCTCATTGCGTTCAACAAGAACTACTTTTCCAAGGAAGCTTTGTATCAGAAGAAGAATGCATTTAAGAATTTGAGACATGGTACTAGGACCGTCAGGGAGTACGAGTTGGAGTTTTGTCGACTTCGCAGATTTGATGGTAATAATATGGACGAGGAGGACCTGGTCAGAGGTTTTTTGATGGGATGCGAGTTGATCTTCGGGTCAGATGTGGGTTGTGACTTACACTATCTTGGAGGATCTAATAGAGAAATTTTTGGTTTAAGAAACATTTATGACGGATGAGCAGAAGTACTTCAAGGCAGCTCAGCTAAGTCGAAAAGGACTTTAGAGACACATAAGAGGACATGGGAGCAGTCGGAGCACCTAGTTGTGAATTTGTCCATGGCCACCATTTCGGCGAGTGCGTCCAGTGTTATAGATGTGGATGGTTAGGACATGTGTCCAAGTATTGCAGGAGTAGACGATAGATGTTTAGGAAGCCAAATAGGTTGCAGCACCAACAGCAATAGCTAAGAATTGTTATGGTTGTGGGCAACCTAGTCATATCATCAGAGATTGCCCGATTAATGGGCATGCGGCCAAGCGTCCAGCCATCGGACCACGAGTATTTAATGCAGGAGGCAACGAGAGAGTTGAGCAGACTGTTGGTATGTATATTTTTATCTTGGTAGTTTATGTTTGCGCTTGTTGTCTTTTGTGGTTGTCATGTGTAATTAGAAAATAAAAGTGTATAAGATCAACTACGCTTGAGTGTCAGAGCTTCACCTTATTTGATATGGGAGGATCGCATACTTCAAAGTGTTGAGAGGGAAAAACGAATCATAGCACCAACAAGGGTTCAAGAGAAGATGTTCATGGGATGATGATCATGTTGGTCAAATTTTGTTATAGGAAGAGACGGATCCAGCAAGAGGCATGAGAAACCGATTTTTTTATGATGACTTATTATCGAGAGCTTTTTTGTTGGTATTAGACATTCATTAATCTTTCGCTAATTAGGCTGTAAAATATTAAATCAACCATATCGTCAAATAAATCAGACGTCAAACGAATGCTATTGTAGTAATAAATATTTAGCTAATAAGTCAGCCGTGATTAGCCAAGTTTACTTTTAATCCAGCTCATTATGGCTGCTTATACGTAAATCAGTCGTAACAACCTCCCATAAGTCAGCTGTAAATTTAATAACTTAGTCAGCTGGTGATCATTAAAACAGTCGCAGAAACATAACTCAACCGTGTCTTATCTACAACTCAGCCAAATTATTGAAAAATCAGCCCGCCAATGTATTAAATTAACCATAACTTTTGTGCCTAAGTTATTCGTTATCTCATAAATTAGCCAGATTTCTATAAATCAGCCTTAACATACAACTGATTTATGTTTGTATGTCAACTTTTATCTCATAAGTCAGCCGCGTTCATATAAGTTAACCGCAATGTAACCATAACTCAACCGTCAACGATTTCCTACGTGGCGCCGGATTTTTGTGACGTGAATAATAACACTCTTGTAATTAAGTTTTTTTGTCACGATGTCTATTAAAAAATGCTAGAATCGAAAATTACATGGTTCTGGTCATATTACCTAATTTATGTGATGATTAAATTAACTTCCTTGAAAATTAATGGGAAAATTTTTTAAATTTTGTGGGCCAAAAAATTAAAATGGGAACACAATTTTTTTCTTTCATGTTAGGTTGTTTATTTTGTCTATTTTTGACTAAAAGTACAACAATCTTGGGGAATTTGCAAATCTGCCACAAGTTTGATATCACTTTGCAAATGTACCTTTAATGAATAACAATTTTCAAAAATACCTTAACTTTTTGATGAAAATATACCTAATTAATTTTTTTAAATATTTATAAAAAAATTAGAAACTCAACCTCACTCTTTCAACATTAAACCCTAAACAATAATCACTAAATTATAAACCTAAATGTTAATATATTTTTGATAGTGTGTATTTTTACAAAGTGGTACTTAACTTATTATATTCTTAGCAATTTCTCTAACATTCTTCCTATTTAAACGTAAAAGTGCTCATTTTGGTAAATCACCCTTGTCTGAATCACTGATTTTGTCTTTCCTAGTTCTAGACTTGCAGCCGTTCTTTTTGTATGTTAAGATGTCTTGTCGTTTCTTGTTTCCCTGCATCAATGCGTTGTTATCTTGTTTCCCTAATAGAGATTCATCAACACGCAAACACTACTTTTCTATGCTTCTCTCTCTTTCCCTCCACCTGCAGGACATTTAACTTGTTCTTCTTCTCTGTCTCCTTCATCACAAGCACAGATCATCTGTTGAGTCAGAATTCTCAATACAAACATCAAAAAGCAGTTTCTTTGTCATAGATTCATGTGTTGTGTGAAAATTAAAAAAAAAAAAATCGGTAAAAGAAAAAGAGTGTTTTAATATGTGTAGATCCTATAATCCATAGATATAATAATACAGTTGCCTTTAGTTCAGTAGGCAAATATGTACATGGAAAGTCCTAAAACTTGGTTGAAAATCTCCGTAGTAAAGGATATAAAACTGTAAGGAACAAGTAAACAAGAAATAGACACATACAATTACTGCTTACAACTAAAAAGAGTTCCCAAGTAGAGAATCAACATCAAACACACAACACACTACTTCTCTCTCAACACATTTAGCTTCTTCTTCCTCTCTCTCTCCGTCATCTTAGGCACGGATCATCTATTAAATCAAATTTTCAAGACAACCATTAATAAGCTTTTAGTTTTCATGTAGTTGTGTGATAAAGGAGTGTGTGTTTACCAATTTGCAGTTGTATCTTCCTTTCAGCGTCTTTAAAGCTTCTTCTGCAAAAGCTTGAGCTGCTTCTGCTTCGGCTTCTGCTAACTCCGCATCCTTTGCAGCTTCTTCTGCCGCTGCCATGGCAGCTTCTGCCTCTGCAACTGCCTGTGCTGCAATTGCTGCCGCTTCTTGTACGTTCATAGTCTTCATTCTGTCTAACTCCGAATCAATCTGTGCCTCAACACTGACTTCATCTCCATCTGTTTTAGATGAAGGCAACGAGAGACTTCTCTGTTTTCCAGAAGATGATCCTAAAGGTCTTTTCCTGTTGGAAGACAAAGGAGTGGAGTTTGGAATTCTATACTTGCGCTTAACCTGTAAAATTGAAAATCAAGTTATGGTGAATGAACCACGAAGCAAGTTGATTTCAAAAAGACTATATGCACATGAAACCTGCGGTCAAATGATGGTATTAACTCTTACCTTGATAAGTTTCCGGCAAGCTGTCAAGTACTTTAGCTTGGCAGACAGCAACCGTTTGAAGTCAGGCGGAGCGTGATATTCTTCCTATACAATAGAATAAAAGGAACACCGGTACAGTCAATAACCTAGCTGCTCAACAATATGACAACACATAATGTCTACTGAAAAATAAAAGAAGTGAGAACTAAAACTGAATACCTCTATGTAGGCACCAATTGATGTTTTGTTAGAGCCACCAGGCTCTTTCATGGTAGATATTGCTTCCATTATAAGGCCATCCAGCCTGCAACATTTTTTTTTAAGTTACAAACTGTCTATAACAATAGATTCAGTCGATATAAACATCTATGTAGAAGTGTGAATTTCAACACTTAGACCCTCATCATAATTTCACAATAAAAAGGTGGAGGAAACAGCTTACAAGCTATCATAATCAACATCTGGACAATCATGCAAAAGTATATAACATGCTGTAAAAAGCTGAAAGTGGAGGATAGATGACACTATGGCAGTGAAGAATATTTAAACAAAGTTTACAAAATCCGTGAACAAAGAGAGACATCCCATATCACATAAGTGTAATCTAACACATTGTAGATTCACAGCCAAAAAATAACTGATGGCAAACCCTTGAGATGCATCCCACAATGCATGTTATGTAACAAAGCATCTCCTCTCTAGGATAAAAGAAACAGACATAGATGATAATTTCTGACCTTACATTAGGTGCTGAAGTGCCAGTGGCATCTGCCATTTCTTCATCACTCTGCAATGGGCTAGTATTGGCAAGTGAGGTATCTTCCTGCTTAGGAAGAGAGATCGCCCTTTTAACAGCTAACCTAGACTTGTCACGCGATCCCCACCCATTCGCTATGACACTCATGTTCCTCCATTTGTCCTGTCTCAATACAATAAAACAAAACATGATCCAAATCAGATTCACAAAAAAATAGAGCTTCATCATAGAGTTGAGACAGAGGATAAGAAGCAAGCATCATGACCTTAAGATCAACATTGGAACGCAGGAACAAGACTTCACTAAAGTCAGGGTCTTTGAGAATGGTGCGCCATTTACCAGGTCCATGCTTGATAACGCCAGACCTTAGAGCTGACTCTTCTTCTTGAGTCCATTTCTGCTTTGGAGCACCCATCACGGGTTTGAAACGCAGCTACAATCTGCTGCGTTCAATGTCAACTCTGTTCTGCAACCACAAAACATAATACACAGTCACGAGGCAAAATCAAAACAAGCATCTCGTAATTACAGAATCTCTAGTTGCAGTAAAACCGTGAGTTCTTGTTCCTGCGGAAACCCTAACAGGTAGATAGCAAAACCCTAGAAATGAATCCTCCTTTTGATTTAAACCTAATCTCATGCTCAGAATATAACAATCCACAAAGGGAACATATGAATTCACCAGATTTGTGAGATGAATTTGATCTTCGCGAGACCAACTCCAACTTCTCTTGGTTGATTTTTTTCTTTTGGTCAGATTTAGGTTAAAGACAGGCATACAAACTAACGGACCTCCGTCTATTTTATTACAGCAAAACCAAACCAAAATGCACAAAAAGAAAAATACAAATTAATTTATTTCCAAAATTAAACAATTGTATTTTAACGGGTCGACGAGCTATTTCCCCACGAGAACTATCATATAACATCATATCTCCACCAAACTATGATCTAGTGTCAAATCTCCATGCTCTTAAAGTTATGAACTTATTTCTCCATGAATTAACAATTTCGAATATATTTCTCCCTGAACCGATACTTCGAAACTTAATTACCCATAGACCATGGTTTTAATTGGTTTATTATTAACCAAATAGTTTAAACTGGCTAAACCAAACCAGAATTCATTTTAAAATTTTTTATTAAATAATATTGTTTTTCTTCTTTTGAAATTTTAAAATATAATTTTTTTTGAATTAAAAAAAAGCTTTCCTATTTTCTAAAAATTATTTGCGTTTTTGAAAAATAAAATGATAAAATTTATATCAAGATTTTATGTTTACAGAATTTAATAAAATTACAATGAACAAATTTGAAAGTAAAAATAATGCCAAAATCTATGTTTTGTTGAATTTTGTCGTAAATCAAATTTTCAACAAAATTAGATTTTTTGACATATAGTTTTATCAAAATTTTATTATTTTCTTTCAAATTTCCAAAAAAACACAAATTTTACAAGGTTATTTGTTCATTGTGATTTTATTAAACTTTACAAAAATGAAATTTTGATGCAATTTGTTTTCTTTTTAAATTTCAGAAAACACAAAAATATATACCTGAAACTTCTTTGAAGTTAAAAAAACTATATTTTGAAATTTAAACAAGAAGGAAAACAATATTCTTTAATTAAAATTGTTTAAAATGATTTTTGGTTTAGTTTAGCCGGTTTAAACTATTTGGTTAATAATAAACCAATTAAAACCATAGTCTATGGGTAATTAAGTTTCGAAGTATCAGTTCGGGGAGAAATATATTCAAAATTGTTAATTCGTGGAGAAATAAGTTCATAACTTTCTAATCATGGAGATTTGACACTAGGTCATAGTTTGGTGGAGATCTAATGATATATCATAGTTCTCGTGGAGAAATAGCTCGTCGATCCTATTTTAACCGCGCTTCCGGGCAAATTTTGATTTTTACCTTTTTCTTATAAATTGTATAATGACATTTTTAAATGTATAGATTATTTGGATATTTTAGGTTCCTGCTAACCTACCTTCACCCAAAACTATCCGAAGTTCATCTAAAATTTGTAAAATTTAAATGGAATTTAATTTTAAAACCTAAAAAATGATATCCAAAAAAAACTCTTACTCAAATTTATGTCTGGATGTGTATGTCTAATTGATTATGTAAACAAATAAAATTTTGTTGTCACGAATTAAGTAATTTCATTAGAAATTACTAAGAATACCACAAGTTAATTACCACTTTTCAAAGATACACTCAATAAAAAATATATTAATATTTAGATTTACATTTTAGTAATTGTTTTTTAAGGTTATTGTTAAAGGGGTTGAGGTTGAATTTCTAAATGTTTTATAAATACTTAGAAAAATTAGTTTAGTCTATTTTCATCATAAATTTAGGGAATTTTTGAAAATATTCATTCATTAATAGTAAATTTGAAAGTTTTATCAAACTTGTGGTAGAACTGAAATTTCTCCTAATTTCATTCACGTCTATGAAATTATTATGGTTAACACAAAAAATAAATGATGTTGAATTATTATAGTAAATTCAATTAATACAATAGTTAGAGAGAGTGGAAAAAATGAAGATTTAATAAAACACTTCATAATAGGTAAATTTTGTTTTACACTTTGTAATAAATGCTGTCAAATTAAGTAAGATGGACAACAAATAAAATGGTAAAATTAATTAAAAATGAATGAAAATCTATAAGAAACCACTTAAAATACGCAAATATTTTAATTGAGAAATCGCCAAAATAGCATAAGTTAAATACCACTTTTCAAAAATACATATTATCAAAAATATATTAACATTTGGATTTACTATTTAGTGATTATTGTTTAGGGTTTAGTGTTAAAGGGGTAAGGTTGAGTTTCTAAATTTTTTATAAATATTTTAAAAAATTAGTTAAGGTTATTTTCATCAAAAAGTAAAGTTATTTTTGAAAATAGTCATTCATTAAAGGTAAATTTGCAAACTAGTATCAAACTTAGGGTAGAAATGAAATTCTCCCATATTGTTTTTACTTCAGTTTTAAAGAATATATTAATACTTTGGGAAATTGCAATTCTACCACAAGATTGATACCACTTTTCAAATTGACCTTTAATGAATGACAATTTTCAAAAATACCTTAATTTTTTGATGAAAATAGACATAATTAATTTTTTAAAATATTTATAAGAAATTTAGAAATTCAACCTCACCCCTTTAACCCTAAGCCCTAAACAATAACTACTAAAGTGTAAACTCAAATGTTAATATATTTTTGATAATATGTATTTTTACAAATTGTTATTTAACTTATGCTATTATTGGTAATTCTTCTTGATACTTACATACGCTTTTGAATTTTTTTCTTGTATTTTAAATTTCAAATTAAAAAATTTAACATATGAAACCTTGAGTTTTTATAAACTACAAAGTTAACAAAATTAATTTTTAAAAATATTATTTTATGAAGCAACATGAAATGTCATGTTAGGTTATATTTTATTTTCCATATATAAAAATAGAATGATAATGTAAGATGATTATGTTTCTCAATATAATTTTAATTTATTTTTATAATATTTTAAATCCATATAAATTTATCATTACATTTTTACATATGCTAAACACTAATACAATTAAAACATGATTTTATTAGACTTTCTCCTACTCTTTCTTTAGATATTACTTTCCATGCCATTATGTTTTTGTCTAAAATTAATTATCTCATTAAGAGTAGTTTGGTAAATGAAAAAGAGTCCAACAACATTAGCTTCATCAACTAATATAACAATTTATTAAAGTTGAAATATCTTTTTGAAATACGCATTGATTCATCTAAATATTTACACCTCATGCCATTACCTTAATTACTATTAATTTAACACAACCATTATTATTATCAAGCACAATTTAATCGATTATTCAGTATGGAAACACAACCATAAAGTGTACTCTTCTTCTCCATATGAATAATAGTTGAATCAATCATACATACCCATTATATTGTGTTGACCAGTTCCTACATATACAATACACCTGTCGAAATTATGGTTTACACAACGTAATAATCAAAAACTTCAAATTATATAGCATTTCATTTAAAGTGTAGCAAATAAAGCATATATTTAAAACAATATGCCCATGTAATGACCAATAAAATAACTATGTTTCATATTATTGTTCTCATATATAAGATCAACTTTGGTTTATAAAAACATAGTTTATTGCGTTTACATATTGCACCTTACAATAATAATAAACCGTGTTATAAGTCAATGTTTATACTATATAACCGGTTTCAGTAGACCACCAGTTTTGAATTAATATGATGCAAATAAACTAAAGTTGTTATTTGAAATGTACATAAAATTATTAATAATATACTGGAGTACCTTTACCTTCTACGTTATAAATTAGATAAAATATGTTTATTAGTTATCACATTCTTCATAAATATCTTAATAAACGGTTCAACCAAATCAAAATCAAATCTTCCACATAAATTAACAATTTGTTAAAAAAAAACTAATACTAGCCTTTGATCCACGCATCCACGCGGATGTTATTTTTGTGAATATTTAATATTTTAAGCAATTTGTTTGATATAATTTTATATATGACTTGAACTTAATATCTGATATCCGTTATCCGATTTGGGATCCCATCCGCTTCAAAAAATGGATGTTCAGGGATCATGATAGTGATTTTACGGATTTAGTTGATCCAAGTACGAATTCGGATAGTAAATTTTAGGTCTGGATTTTCGGATCCAAATATTAAATATTTAAAATTTAATTATTTATATTATATGTAATTTTATATAAAATAACTAAAATTTTAATATTATTAAATTTTAATGATTTTTAAGACTAAATAGATGGTTAATAGTTAGTTTTTAATTAAAAAAATAGGTCTGGATATCTGTGTGTATTCGGATTTTAGTCCGAATATACTAACCCCAAATATCAATATCCGGATAACAATTTTACGAATCCGACGAATGCACATTTGAATATGTATATCCTAGAATACCTTAGATATTCGATCCGTCCTAGACCTAAATATGTATATGTATTATATGGTGATTAAATTTATAAATTACATATGTTATTCTTATTAGCCATACAAATTTTTAGTTAAACTAATTTATCAAGTAAGCGTAAAGATCAATATTCGAGAGGATGTATAATAAAATAGAAATAGATTTGAGCATCAATGATTTGTATACAGTTATTACAATTTAGTGATTTGGGTTTGAAATAAATATAATTGCTTATTTATTTATTTAGTTTACTTTTATTGTTCACATGTTATTATAATCTTTTGATGTTTTGTTATTGGTTTATTTTAATTTTTTAATTTAATTTCATAATTCATATGAGTAATTTTAATATTTAATAATTTTCTTTTTGTTATATATTTTTATTATATATCTAATAATAATGTTTATTATTAAATTCTGATCCGCACTTTAAAGCGAGATGAATTTTTATTCAAAAACTTATTTACTGAAAATTAAAAATTTTGTATATATGTATCTTTTTATAAAAACATTTGTTCTAAAGTACATATGATAAAATTAAAATTTACATTAATCTTATTTTATGAAATAAGATAACTTATTTATAAAACCTACCTCGTATCAATGCTATTTATATTTTTAAAACTTTAAATTATAGTACAATTTTTTTTAAATTTTTTATATTGGTAAAAAATATTTTATTATTATATTTATTTGTCATAATTACTATACAGATTAAATATTGTCATTTTACTCATCTCATACTTGATAAATATATTAAATTATTTTACTATTTTTATTTAAATATGTATATTAATTTATGAAATTATTTATTAGTTTATATATCGTATTTTAATATTTTTAATAGGTTGAAGTATGTTGTAACATTCATGGATATATTTGATTCTGTTGTTTTATAATTTATAAAATAGTTAATAAAAGGATAAGTCACTTTATATTTATTACTTAATGTAGTAATTTAATTAAGAATATAAATTATGTATATAGAAATATTATAAAAAATTCATTTCTTATTATATAAATGAAAAATGAGTTATCATTCGTTTTTAATTATAATTAATATTAATTATGATTTTATTATTTAAAACTAAATATTAAAAAGAAATGTAAAATTACATTTTAAGTAAAAGATATTAAAAGATCTTATTAAAATCTAATCTTAGAAAAAAATACTTAAGAATATCTTCTTAGATATCTTCTTTTGAAAATACTAAAATAATTGGTTTGATATAATATATATTTAATAATAACTACGTTAATTGTAAGAGAATAAATAAGAAATTAAACAAATGTAATGGTCCAACATAGACTACTTGCAAGTAGATAAATATTGCTTTTGTTTTAATAGTATTAATAATTGTTTCTACATGTATATCATGTCCACAGTATAAAATTTAAAATATTTAAAAAATAAATAAAAATTTAACTGATTTTAAATGTGATCCAAAACGACTTAAATATATTAATAATACATTTAAAATCATACAATAAAACATGAAAGAAAATTTAATATAATGTTGACCCGATGCAATATATTAATACATAAATCTAATCATCTTTTTGTAGTTATAAAATTTTCCAACACATTCAATAAAAAAAATATAACATGGTAAGGTAGGGCAATATATGGTCTCAACAATAAACTAAAACAGTGTAATTGCAACCATAAAATATTTATGTTTTGAAATATTTATATACTTATCATAAATTAAATACATATTATCTATGATTCACTATTTCCTAATAATCTAAATAGTTAAAGTATCTCTCTCCTCCTTTTCTCACTGAGAATATTTTTGGTTGTTGTTTGCTTCAGGGAAGTTCATGTATAAAATGCAATCTCTTGGTATAAGTTATTAGTTTAAAAAGGCAAGCACGATATCATTTGTTATTTTTGGATATGTTTTGATCTGTCTCTTTTATTAAGTGCTACTAGCCTTTGATCACATCCGCTTCAAAAAACGGATATTCGGGGATTTTGATAGTGATTTTACGGATTCGACTGATCCAAATACGAATTTGGATAGTAAAATTTAGGTCTAGATATTCGGATATGAATCTTAAATATTTAAAATTTAATTTTAGTTATCTATGTATATTATATATAATTTTATATAAAATAACTAAATTTTAATTTTAAATTTAAATTTGAATGCTTTTAAAGTTTTTTAAAATAATAATTTTAAATAGACTAATAGATGGTTAATAATTAGTTTTTAATTAAAAAAATAGGTCCAGATATCCACGTGTATTCGGATTTTAGTCCGAATATCCTAACCCCGAATATCCAGATCCAGACAATAATTTTACGAATCCAACGAATGCATATCTGAATCCGTATATCCTAAAATATCCCAGAAATTCAATCCGTCCTAGACATAACTGTGTATATGTATTATATGGTGATTAAAAATTTTAAATTTATAAGTTACATAAGTTATTCTTATTAGATATATATCATACAAATGAATAATACATTGTATTTGTTTGTATATATAACCATTTATAATAAATATTAATATGTATTTTAGTCACTAAATTGTTATGGAAAATTACATGATTTTGATATTGTTAGTTTTTTTATAGTTCAAATATAGTTGAGTAGCTTATATGAATATGAATAAAAAATAAAACTATAATTCTATATATATGTATAAATACATATACATTTTTTAATGAAATCTCCAATTCAATGATAAATGTTGTTAATGGGCTTAGCCTATATTTATTTTTTCTTGTTAATAATCAATGTTTAGATGTTTGGATGCAAGGATAATATCAGTGGCATTTTTTGTAAATATTATGTAAAAGTAAGGGTTAGTTCTTATTTGTACTTCAGTTTTAATAGTTTAGATGTAGTGAACCACACCCGAAACATATGTATAACGTTACAATATGACTAGTCTACTCACTATGCAAGGAAACACATCAGTGAAAAACAATTGTTCGATTAACACTATAAAGTTACAACTATTAGATCAACATTTATATTTACAATCTATTGTTAACTATCGACAATTTACTATGAATGATTTGATTTCACTACCAGACATAATGGCATTGTATCTATCAAACCCCAAAACAAAATGAAACAAAACCCTAAACACTGAATAATCGTTAACTTTAACATTTCCAATTTGAATCTATTAACCAACTTATTTTTATGGAACAAACTTGAAACTTATTTCCTATTCCAATCTATTAATATTATTGATACTATTAACATATTGACGGTACAAAACTTCCAATATTGTCAAAGATATTATTAAATTCCAAAACTTTATATTCCAACAAATATATAGCTACCTAGATTACGATTAATAACCAAATTTGAAAATTCATACTAATAACTTAAATATTTAACCCCTATATTCACTCCAAATTTTAACCAAAAACTAAATACAATGAAATATTATATACTTACTTCCGCAACAAACACAAGTCCGAGAATCATGCGCATATAATGAAATACCAACGAAATCTATATTGACTCCAAGCTTCAATGTAATTTGTTAAAATCATATATAATAAGATATGTAGTATCGGTATATGCTCATTTTACAGAATTGAAATACAAAGAAACAAATATAGTTCTTTACAAATAAGAGTGAAACATAGTGCTTTAATTAAAGAGGATAGTGCAATACATAGTTCTTTAATCAGTTTGTTTATAGAATCTATAGTCATATATGTATATTCTCCCGATTATACCTTTGAAAAATATTTTTTTGATCTTACTTTGAAGCTTGGATTACGTAGTACACCTAATTATTCTTCCCTATATATACTACCGTGATCTAACGAATCAATCAACACAACAGTTGACAACTTTCTCAGCAAAAATGAAAGCCACCCAGAAAATATCCTACCTTTCAGAACTGAAACCTTACAGAACCGACTGGTGTATTCAAGTGAAAGCAATCCAAACCTGGAAGCAATTCAACGCAAGATTGGTGAACAAGCTCGAAATCATTTTTTGCTAACAAAAAGTCATAACAAATCATCATATCTTCTATTATAAATTGCTTACACAATGTTGAAAATTATATGTTAAAATGATTTGTTTTTTACCCTTTTTACGTGTTAATGTTGTGAATTATAACACTACAAAAAGTTCACATTGATAGCACATTTTATAGCACATTTTATAGCACGTTTTATGAACTGCTATGGTAGATGAGTTTGAAATTTCCATACTATATAATCGCATTAGGTAAAACCTATGGTAAATTTTCACTAAGCGGAAACAAAAATTGAATTTTAAAGCCATATTTTTCATTAAGAGGGAACTGAAATTCCCTTTGGAGCCAACACTTAGAAAATAATTAGACAAATTATTTTCACAGTTCTGTGTAAGCATCAGTGGGTGAGTAATCAACAATCTCATTACTCACTATCTCTCCAATCCGCCATCAGCTCGTCACCACCTCCACCACCATCCCTTCTCATATATGTCTTCGCCGGTGTCTTCACCGAGTCGCGATCACTACCGTCACGTTCGTCCTCTTCTCAGATTTGGGTATTGTACAAGCTCCATGATTATTGAGACTCATGGGATTGCTCAGTTCGTCGTGAACCTGGCCAGTAGTTAACCCACAAAGAATCACTCTCCACCAATTCGTCTCTCGTCGATCGCAGTGAAGAATAAGAAGAAGAAAGGACCATAAATCGAATTTGGGAGCTCCATCAATGGCGTTGATGCTCGCTCGCAGGTCACTGAATACTCTCCGTGCTAGCCATCTCGTATGAATCTCCTTCACTCTTTTGTTTTTTTTTTAAATGTTTTCCAGAGTTTTTAGAATTAAACAAGATTCTCTTTTGTGCAATTTTTTTTCTTAAAATTTTTAGATTGTAGATTGAGAATGGAATGTGATAGGGATTCAATTCCATCTGGTTGATCGATGAATCATATGAAGAAGAGTTTACATGATGTAATCTTTATGAATCATGCTTTTCTACAAGTTTTAATTTTCTCTTCTTGTGAGTCTTGAATCCTCTTTCATTAGCTTCCTGATAGTCTGTATGTTGCTTATGGCTACCTATATTATTTGTTTGAGGGAGAGTTTATCATTGCCATGCCAGTCTTGATAATATTTTTATTTGTGTGGCTGATAGCGTTATTGATAACTCTCTTATTACTTGTTTTCATCGTTTGGTTTTGTCAAGGAAAGCTTTGCAGAGATCTCATCTCTGGATTGCAGGCCCGTGCTATTTCTCTTTGTAATTGGTTCAGATGATGAAGAGTAGAAACTTACCAAGGAAATATCCAAGGACTGGAATACTTATGTGTTTGCAGTCTTTGAACGGAACATAAAGACACTATTTCTCACTGAAATGGTTCCTGGCTTCTTGTTGACACTCAAGTACTTCTTTGATCCCAAAGTTACTGTGAGTTACTTACATCTTTCCCAGTCTTTCAAGTCTCTTTGATTGAAAGAAACTATGCATTGTTCTGAAGTTCTTTCTTGTGTATGCATATCAATTATTCATTTGAGAAAAGTCCACTAAGCCCTCGTTACCGAGGTGAACTTGCCCTTTGTCTTTATCCTATTGGGAAAGAACGCTGCATCGCCTGCAAACTCTGTGAAGCTGTAAGTATTTGATGAATATGGCTTTTATTTTGTAGGTAATATATGACAAAACAACTGACTGAATATGGCTTTTATTGAACTATAGTATTTGATGAATATGGCTTTATTTCAGTCAGTTGTTTTGTTGTAACTATAGTTCAATAATTTGCAGGTATGTTTTGTTATTATGTTCAGTTGTTTCTTGATTGCTTTCAAAGTACTTGTACACTCTTGCAGTATCGGGGGTGACGACATGGCTGAAGCATCAAGGGTGGAGGAGGACAGAAAATGGTTGCAAGTTTGAAATGTCGATGGTGGAGGAGTTGTGGCGGACGTTGGATTCACCTCCTATGGCTTGAGGTTGAAAGAAGAAGATCAGTGACATCCAGTGGTGAGACGGCTTGAAGCTTGAAGAATTAGCTAGTTTAAAACTAGGCTAACTAACTTACGAATTATCTTTTTGTGTTTGGAATTCAGACTTAACTCTTATTTCTTATGACTTATGTCTCAACTACATATTTTATGAATGGTATAGTTGTTCTTATGAGATTTCTATTATGAATAACAATACTGGACAACAAAAAAATAATAGCTCTTTAAAAGAAATCTATAATAGCAAAAAAATAGCTATAATCAAATATCATAGCATTAAAATTTACCTACGAATTATACTATTATAACATATTTTACGCAATAACAATATTTAATATAGGAATTATTAACAGCTATTGTATCTTATATATATATTATAGCACATAATATAATAACAATATATGATTGGTATTGTATAAGGACTTATCATAGCACGGAATATGAATCGTAATCAATTTGTGACAAAAAAGTCGTGTTATAGTTACGTTAATAACAACATTCAGTTATTGCTATCGTATATACACATTACGTATCTTCAAAAAATGCTATCGTATGGATACCTATGATGGCTGCTGATGACATAGCATTAACGATTTCGCTATAAAACCCCTATTATAACATATTTCCCATGTTAAGAATGTACATATTTAAAGGTGTGTTTTGTGTATATATTTGATGAAGGGTGATAAGATCCACGGACCATGTAGACAAAACCACTTGATTAGTTTGTGTAGTGAATGTGTGATTGGAAAGTGGAAGAACATTGAAATTATTTCTGTAAGTGCTGCATCGGGACATTACCAACCAATTAATCACATGTACAAGATTACTTTTTATCAGCCAAATCAACATTAAAAAAATATGAATTCGACAATGAAGACATGTTTCTCTATTTAATGGAGTTTGATACAATTCTGAACGGGAGTCCAAATGCAAGTTTTTTATTGGTACTAATTCAATATTCAGTGTATTCATACATTGATATATATTATATATTTTCATTTATTAATAACATGATTGTGGTCATTATAGATGTTCTTGGGCAAGTTATGAATGTCGAAAAGCTACAAACTATTCATTGACAAAATGGCAAGGAAAGAAAAAAGATCAAATTCACATTGAGGGACCTAAGGTTCGTTTGTTGAGTACATATACATGATTTACATATATTTGTAGTTTTTGTGTGACATTAGCATATTTATACGACAATCCTAAATATTTGATAAAATAAATATTAATAGTTAGCTATAAATATTTAATGATACAATGAAACATGTTATTATTGATATTTTTATGAATATATTTTTGTGGCTTATTCCAACAAACATGTTACATATTTATCAAATATAAACTTAATTGAACAAAACATAAAACACACTTTATATTAGGTTTAGACGGTGAATTACTCATTGGGATACGGATTATGTATTTGAATTTTGGTTCTAATTTATATCACATCCTAGGTCTCATTACGGTAAATTGTAACTATGAATCAAGGCGGATATAACACTTCGGTTTTGGTTCTAATTTGTATCACATCCTAAAACCCATAAAATAATCATATATCATTTGGATTCAGATTATATTGGTTTGGTTCGGATATATCAGAATTTAAATCCAAAATTTAAAAGAAAAACATAAAAATAAATACTTATTTTTCTAGAATAAGATATTTAATGTACTTATTTAAAATTTACATAATTATTTTTAGATATAATTCTAAAATAAATATAGAATTGAATATGTGAATTAAATATTTTTGTTTCAAATATTTTTATTTCTGATTAATTTAGACATTCTGATCAACTTTTTGGTTTTCGAACCACTTGTTCGGGTTCGGCTAATAACACTTCGAGTTTTGGAAATTTTTTGTACTGACCTACAAGACCCATTGTGGTAGTTCTTACATTTCGGACTGGATACGTATCAATTTTTTTGGTTTGGATTCGGTTCGGACTTCGGGTTACGAATTTTATGCTCATGTTTACATTAAATAAAGAGAAAATGTTATTATATAAAGTTTTCACCAAAAAAAAAATATTGGGATTTTTGCAAAAATGACTCAAAACTTGAAGTCAAACACAAAAGTAATCCATGATTTTTTTTGAAATTTTTATTTGCCCTATTCACCATTCTGATTATTCACCAAAATGCTATTATTATTTTTTGTTTTTTTTCAAAAATGAGTATTTTACTATACCATCATGATCTTCATCAAGTATTTACAATAATGTCATTTCCATCAATACACCAACCACCATGAACAACCAATTTGAACCTCTTAATGCACCTAAAAATCGGTTTTCAATCCTCTTATCTCATTTTTTATGCTCAAAAACAAAATATTTTTCACTTTCTCTCTATATTCATATTAAAAATTCAAGATTTTGATTCAAGCTTATGATTCTTGGTGGATCACTTTCTTTTGAGCTTCCGTGTGCTTGAAGAAGAGTTATGTGTGCTAAGGAAGTTATCTCACTAATTTAAGGTATGAAATCAATTTTTTCCAGATTTGTTCGCCTAGACGACTTCCGTGTAAATCTTTTGGACGTAGAAGACTTACACGGAAGTCAGCTGGTCAATGCAGAGGTTAGTTTTGCAATTGACTTTTATATGTATTTTTAGAGACGACTTATCTCGAAGTCTTCCAGTTTTTTTTGTTAACAAAAAAATCTCAAAATACCATAGAAGACCTCCCGGTAAGTCGTCTAGAATAAATATGTTAGTTTTGCATTTAACCAAATTGTGTCAAAAATTTGACTTTTCACAGACGACTTACAGTAAGTCGTCTGGCTGAAAAATAAAACTTAAATATTTAATATTTACTAGACGACTTATATGTAAGTCCTCTCAGGTTACTTTTGCATTTGAAAAATAAAACTTAAATATTTAATTTTAGTCAGACAACCTACATGTAAGTCGTCCGTCACACGACCTACGCGGAAGTCTTCCAGAAATAGTTTCTGATATTCTGGTCAAACCTTGGTTATCACAGAAGAATTACATGTAAGTCGTCTGACGGAAGACTTACATGTAGGTCATCTAGCTAAAATTAAATATCTAAGTTTTATTTTCTAATTGCAAAAGTAACCTGAGACGACTTACATATAAGTCGTCTAGTTGATATTAAATATTTAATTTTTTTTCATCCTTGTAAGTAGTCTGGAAAAAGTCAAATTTCTGACACAATTTGGTCAATTGCAAAACTAACTTGTTTGTCCTAGACAACTTACCGGGATGTCTTCTCTGGTATTTTCAAGCTTTTTTTGAAAAAAAAGTAAGACAATATTTAAAAGGAAGACTTCTAAAGAAGTTTGCTGTAGAGTAGACATCTCTGGAAGTCTTCCTTTGTAAATTTTCAATTGCAAAAATGACCTTTTCGATGACTTCCGTGTAAGTTTTCTAGACGACTTCCGTGTAAGTCTTCTTGCAAGTCTTCTAGACGACTTCCGTGGAGGTCGTCTACGTCAATGTTTAATAAAGTTTCATTTTCTCTAAAACTATAAAGACTTTTTTAACATTTTCTTGTTAATTCAAGTATATTAAGCGATATTTGGATTCCTGAATGAAATTCATAATTTAATTGGTTTTAATTATGAGTTTACCAATATTCATGTTTATTAATATTTCTAGCTAATCTGAGAAGACTTCCGTGTAAGTCTTCTACGTTAGTTTTTGTAAACTTGTTAAGTAACTTAAAGATATATTTTTAACTTTCAAAAGTGTTAAGTAACTTCAAAAATATCAAGTAATATGGTTTAATATATCTTCTTAGATCATAAGATACACTTTTTAACTTTCATGAAATTTAAAATTTCAATTTTCACTTAAAATTTGAGTTTCCCGCCTAAATGTTAATTCCCGCTTAAATTTCACGCTTACATTCCAATTGCCCGCTCAAATTTCAATTTCCCGCTTTAAATTTAAGTCTTCGAGAAGTCTTCCAATGAAACTGTTATATGTTTGAACTTATGTAATATTTAATATTTGTGAATTTTGCTAAGTTTTCTTAGGAATTTTCTCCCTTAGTTATAGTAAATTTGACTATTTTTGTATTATTGTGTTTTGCTATTAAAGTTGTATCAATAAATTCAACAATTTCATGTATTTTTGGCAAGATAACATTATAGACATGAATATATTTACCAAAAAAAATTCATTAATATCTCTTTAAATTTACAAAAAAAAAATCACAATTAAAAGTGTACACCTACAAATCACAAAATGACCATAAACAAAATTATTATAGATCATTCCTCCACAAAAACAAGCTTTGACTTCACTTGACTTGAGAGAAGACTCTCTAAGAAGACCTCCTAGAAGTCTTCTAGCACATTATATGTTAGAAGACTTTCGAGACGACTTCCAGGAAGTCTTCTCGACAACTTCCAGAAAATTTTCTCTGAAGTCGTCTAGAAGTCTTCCAGGAAGTCATCTGGAAGACTTCCAGGAAGTCGTCTAGAAGACTTCCAAGAAGGCTTCCCAGAAGTCTTCCAAAGTATGACACAGATCTGAAAAACCTGCATATCCAAAAACGTTCAAAAGACATAAAAACATAGAAAATGAGTGGAAGATAAGATGTCTACATTTAAAGAAAACACAAAAATACATATTCAAAAAAATAGATATACCTTTAAAGTAGTATAAAATGGAACTATGTAATAAAAAATCTGCAAAACAAGATGAATTAGTGAGAAAGATATGAGAAAAAAATGATAAATTAATAGAATGTTTTAGTTTGGGAAAAAGGTGACAGCTTTAAGCAACCAAAAACTTATCAAAACTATGCCATGGAGATTTATCTAAATGCTTATATCCGTTATGAAAAAAGGAGATATGGGAGAAAATTTCGAACGAAGTCTTCTAGTGCATTAACTGTTAGAAGACTTTCGAGAAGACTTACCTGGAAGTCTTCCAAATCTGTCTTATATCTGAAAAACCTGCATATCCAATAGTATTCAAATGGCTTCAAAACATAGAAAAACTTCAAAAATAAGGTAATAACATAAAACAACAAAAACAATTTTCAAAAGATAAGATCTTTAAGTAACAATAGGTTACCAATGAAAAAAATATGATTTATAAATCTATCTTTAAAGGAGTGGAAGATGAGAACCATGTAATGAAAAACCTGCAAAAACAAAATAATTTAGTGAGAAAGACATGAGATATAAATGAGAAATTGATATAAAGTTTGGTGTTTTAAAGTTCAAAAAGATTAGAGAGAGGTTGGGGAGTTTTAAAATGAGAAACATTAAATTTTTGTAGCCATTTGAGAGGAAAAAAAAATGTGTAAATTTTCTTTAGAAGACACAAATTCCAATAAAGTTAAATATTATCGATTCAAAAGACTTTCAACTAAGTCTTCTAGAAGACTTTCAACTAAGTCTTCTCAACCCTAAATTTACTATTCGCCCAGAAGACTATCCCAGAAGTCGCTTGATGTACATATTATTCATCAGACGATTTCCAGGAAGTCGTCTAGACCTTAAATATAAACTCTCAACTTAATTAAATAACTAAACATTTTATTATAATCAAATTCAACTTAAAAATGTTTAATATATACATAACTAAATACATATAGGTAATAATTTATTTATTTTTAATTTTTGAATAAAAATGTTAAGTTTCTAAAAAATAACCCTAAGAATACAAACAAGACTACAACATATGTTACCAAACCCTAAACCAAATAATACCATGACTCACTACGTTCACTCATCTATGTTTGAAAATAATTCAATTTTACTATATCTTAATTTATATCATTTTAAAATGTTTATAATTACATGATTTCAATTTATATCATCTATGTTTATATCATCTCTGACTTTTCCACTTCTCTATCATTGTTCCAAATCTCTGCAATTTCGCTGTTTCCGTGTAATAATCACTCTCCACTCTCACTCTCCAAATTCAGTTCCTTTCTTTACTCTTATCTTCACAAAGATATTATCCTTCCACCTCCCTTTGTTTCCGCTTATGTAAACTATGTCGTAGAACCTTACATCGAACCATATTTGGAACAATGATAAAGAAGTAGAAAAGTCGGAGACTATTGCTTTGCGTCGAGCATTTTTTGTTTTAAATGGAGAGATGGGTTGTATATTAAATGTCCACTTAATATTATTGTAACTCCAAAAGAATAGGTCCAATATGAGTTTGTTTCAACTAAAGCTGACGTGGCTGAATAACCCTATTTTATTGGTTGATTTTTAATCATACGTGGAGGGCTTGAGAGTTGAGTATTAAGAACTTTTAGTATTGTAAGATCTTCACAAAGATATTAAACTTCCACCGCCCTTTGTTTCCGCTTATATAAACTATGTCGTAGAACCTTACATCGAACCATATTCTTCATCCTCCATTCGACAACATCAATCGATGGACACGAAATCTGTTCAAACTTTTGGCAAGTCTCCACTTGCACTGTATCTCAACAACATCTCAGCAGGTCCATCAAAGTTGAAATTACGATTCCGTTTGACTCACTTTTATGTACATATTCATTGTCAGAATCCCGATCTGCTAAATCATAGAATTATAGTACAAATTTCCCCTGTTCTACAACATTCTTTTATGCAGGTTGTTCTTACCTATATGTTTTTTCTGTTTTTTTCTTCTTCTCATGCTTTTTTCTTATAATGCTTAGCTCCTTTCTGAATATCTACCGTCTTTATTTTTTTACGAGATAGCATTCTATGAGAAGATATTGGATTTTAGGATAGTGACACCTCAGATCATTCTGAATTCTGCATTCCTTCTTGAGGAAAAAATAAGTACTTTGTCGATGCATTCAAATTTCGATATCTATCAAAGAGGTGTCAAGATATTCATGTATTTCATGTTAAAGACATATGGTAACTTATCTTACAAAGTTTGTCAAGAGATTTTGGAAGATAAAGCTTGAGCGCGCAATAGAGTTGTTTGAGCATGTTGTTTCCATAGTAATCTAATCTATCTTTCATATGCATTCTTTTTGTAGTTTAAAGGTTGTTTTTTGTTGTCTATCGATTTTTACTTGATCTAACTTCTCTTATCTTTCTTTTAGGCTCCATCATATGTTGTCTGTCAGGACCTTATACCTTGAGTATGCCAATCTAGAAGAGGATTATGGTCTGGTCAAACAAGCTATGAAAGTTTATGAAGAAGCCCACCAAAAAGGTTCCAGAATGCCAGAGGGGGAGATGTGTGAGATATACATTTCCCGTTCAACATATATATTTGGTGATCGTGCAGTCTACAAGTATGTCTCTCACTATGCTGATCCAAGGTCCGACCCAAAATTTAGTAAGTGATGATGCTGCCACGTTTATGTGCAATAACTTTGTTCCTGTAAATGATAATGACTATCATAATTAAATTTGAAGAATATAGCATGTTGTTTTTTTCAATAGTATATCGGAGTCTGGATGAGCATTTAGTTACGTGAAACTGTGAATAATCGTCTCTTATCTAATTGAATATACCTTCTTTAAAATTTATTATAAAATTTAGATTGGCAGATATACGTTTGTGGTTGGTTAATGTATGAGAGGAAGAAGTTGGTTTGGAAGTTTCTGTTACACCAAGTGGCATGAGCCTTAGGTGAAACGTGGGAAAGAAGACACATAGAGAAATGCTTCAGATCCAGAGATGCGTCTCCACCGCTTACAGTCGGGTTTGCTCTCTAATCTCTTACAATCAGGTGTTTTTTGCGATGGTTTCCATTGTTTTCAGCTCACAAGCAACTTTTTTGGCAATTCTGAGAATCCATTTGTTGTACTTTTGACATTTGAAAGCTGACTGACATGACCGTATTTGATATTTTTGTTTCAGACTCATTCCATTCTGCTAGAGAACACGATGCAAAAAAAGACGAGATGGTAGATATGGAGGAGGCAAAATACTAGCTGAATAAAGCAGGTTAGCTAGAAGATGAAATGGCAGCTTTGAAGAGACAGCTCATGTCCCCAATGTCTACCACAGTTACACCAAAAGATGGTGCAAGAAAACTGGGGTTTGTGAGCCGGTGACAGGGAATGTGGAAGGTACTGAGCTTCCTGAAGAGTGTGGTGATGAATCTGTTTGGAGAAGACAAAGTAGAGATTGCTCATAAAGAAGTCCATGATGCTGTGGTTTGGAGGACATGCCAGAAAGAGAAAGGAAGACGGTAAAGAAGCTAAAGAAAGGCGTTGAAAATGGTAGCCAAGGCTTTGGGTGCGCTAGAGAGGACAAAGAGACCCAACTAGTGACAAATTACTTGTGATACAGTTTGGAATTGTAATATGCAAAACATGATCATATTATTATCGTGAGAAATCATGTACTTTTGTTTTGTCTCAATTGCACCATGTTAGTTTATTGCAGAGTTCTTTGTACTCTTTCCATTACATGGCCTTTCACATGAATTACATCTTTCATCTAAATGTGCAATCTTTATTTTAGGTATTTAAACAATCGCAAAGAAACTAATAAGAGAAAAGACTTAGTAAACTCTAATAAAGAGAAGTAGAATGAAAGAACCACTGAACCAAACAAGATAAAAAAACAGTTGATGAGCTTTGGCCAGGCCTGGCTTAGGAGGGTGACAAAGGGGGCAAGGGCCTAGGGTCCAAAATATTTTTTGCATAAATAATATTGGAAAGTATTGGAAAAATACTCATATTTTTGTTAAAAATTAAAGATAAGGGCCCAAAAATTTTAAATTACCATAATTTATATGTTAATTTTTTTAGCTATTTTGCCAAGGGCCCAAAATTGTTTTGAGCCGGGCCTGGCTTTGGCCTTCTCTCTAAAGACACAAGATTAACCTTCTTTGTAAGAACAGTTTTACTTGCTCTGGAAGTTGTTGATAGATAGAGCTCCATCTGGAAAAGGCAATTAAGATTTGCTTAAGATTAAGGAAATTTGAGGAAACCCTTAAAAGAGACAAACTAATACCACACTAAACAATAACGGCCAACAAACGTTTTAAAATTTCTGTTCACAAAAAATAAAGAAAGATTAAAAATCAAAATAGTGTATGAAGTCCAACAAAACAAATATTAAAGACACGAAGTAAGAAAAAAAATTAATGGTTTAAATTAATCACTAAATATTTTACTGAAAATAAAATAATAAGGCTATATCGAATTAGCAATCATTTATATTTCAATTTGTGATAATAGTACAAGAATGTAGAATGTTTTCACTGGAAATGAAAAAAATAATAAGAAAATAATGTTTTTGAATCATACTTTTGGACTGAAAATATATTTAAAATTCCTCTAATTGCTATATAAAATTTTCATTTTAATAACATATAATAACCTGATTGTATTTTTTAAATAGTAATTATCATTTAACACTGAATCTTAATCCAGAATAAGATTTTAACTATAGCTAGAATGTAAGGTATAGTAAGAAATAATAATTTCTGACAAAAAAGTATATAGTAATAATAATATTTTCATCGAATTTTCAGTGTACTTTGACACATGCAACATTTAAAAAGTTGTTTTATTTAAAGCAATAAGTATTTAAATTAGCTTTACTTATTATAATTGTACAAAAGTAGATTATAAGCATAAAAACTATTATAAAAGATTAAATAACAGATAAATAAAAACATAAATATGATATAACTAATACATATAACAAAGAAATATGTGATGTGGAGATTAATAATATATTTTCGTAATAACCTAAATATATAAGAAAAGATATTTGGATAATAACTAAGGTTAACAAATTATTTATTCGTTTCACATTTGTTCACCATCCATAAATATTTTAGATAGTAAAACAAAATTGTAAATTTTACTAATTTTTAATTCAATTTACTATTTATATTTTTTTATAACATATAACTAATGCAGCTGGAACTAATGCAGCTCTTGTATCTACTGCAAGTTCGTGATACTCATCTTTCGTGCAAGTTGTAGTCTTTTCCATTGATTCATAAAGTTATGGAATCTTGAGTCATGATCTGATTGTTCGGGTTTTGCAATGTCTCTAGGAACACAACTTTTGAGACACTTTCGTTTTGCATGTTCATCATGTTTGTTTATTAAGGAATCTAAGTATGTGGCTTGCCTCAATCATATAGGCAACTACGGAGGTGAAAGGTGGAAGGAAAATCTTTAGAAGGAAACTGAAAAGAAGAAGTTGAGACATATTAAGACATTCTAGTTCAACTTCTTTCAATGTTTCATAGTTATTACAAACCTAGACTCAATGATCTAAAATGTCTTTATTCTATTTTGTGCTAGCGAAGCATCAAAGTTTTCTGACCAACCAAAAGAACAGTATTGTTAAAGTTTTAAGAATCAAACTTTACACATACATGCATTTCGGTTATCTATAGATACTGCGTCCATAAGTCCTAAGACGAACTTTGTGACCTTCCTCCATTTTCGTAGCATGGTTTTTGAAAGTCTTCCAATTTATCGTTTCACTCTCTGATAAGATCGTTGCAAGCCTCTTCTTGTTAGGTCTCAATCTTCATGATATGCAAATGCGGTCTCAGTACTCATAGATAGTTTTCTCATTCGCAGAAAATAATTTGCTACCTTTGATCATTATCCGTTTCAAATAACCAAATTCTTTTTCAACATTCCAATTTTCACAGATGAGAATGATGTGATTCATTATTCTCCGCTCAATAAGAATTACAACAAGTGACTAGATTACCATAAAGTGGACAACTTTACAAGGAAAAAAGGTGAGACGAAGGAGACGATGATGGTTACGAACTTCGCAATTATTAATCTTAGTTTTACAATAGAAATAAACAGGATCTGAAATTATAGTAGTTTGGGTTTAACTCTTCATCAAATTAAGTTCGGTTTACCAACCCATATTTTCATCTAAAAATCTGCCACATCGTTAATACACAAGTTTGTTAGAAATTTAAATAGGAGACAAAAAATCTGCTATGAAAAAACAATTCATGTTGTGAATCTCGTGTCCTAGACAGAGGTTACTCGCCAATACTAAGCTAGAAAAGAGAGAGAGATCGATAGGTTTAGGAACCTTTGTATTGCTTGTGTGTTTATGTTATTGTGTTATTAATCTTAGGCAAAAGGGGTACATATTTATATGAGGTGTTGGCCGACATTCCCCATCTTATTAGGCGATGTGGGACTTGTCTAACAAGGCCTGGTATCGAATGGATAAGTCCTAAGTGGGCTGGCCCATCTAGATAACATATGGGCTAAATGGATAAATGGATAAACCCACTTATGTGCATTCCCGAAACCATCCGTTTCACAACACTCCCCCTGAATGCAATAACCGTCTTGGGTTTGCTAATGCGTTTGGTATACTGCCTCGTTAAAACCTCTCTATGGTAAACCCAAAACCCAATGTGGTAAAAAGGGAAGCCATAGACAGGAAAAAGAGTACAGCCGCATTACTCCCCCTGAAGTGATCATCACTGAAGGCTTTTCAATGATCGCATACCAATCTGGAACATCAGCTTCTTGAGTGTGCAAGTTGGTAGTGCTTTGGTGAAGAGGTCAGCCGAATTCTCCCTGGATCGGACCTGAAGAACCTTCACCTCGCCTTCTTTCTGTAGATCATGAGTGAAGAAGAACTTGGGCAGGACATGCTTCGTCTTGTCTCCTTTGATGTAACCATCCTTGAGCTGGGCAATGCAAGCCGCATTATCCTCATAGATGATGGTCGGTTCTTCCTTCTCGTCAGTGATCCCGCACGATGATCGTATCTGGTGTGTCATAAGTCTCAACCAAACACATTCTCTGCTTGCTTCATGGATGGCCAAAATCTCCGAGTGATTGGAGGATGTTGCCGAGATGGTCTGCTTGACTGATCTCCATGTAATGGCTGTACCACCATAGGTGAAGACATAGCCGGTTTGAGACTTAGCTGTGTGTGGATCAGATTGAAAACCTGCATCAGCAAAACCAATCAAGTTTTCTTTGTTTTGGTTAGAGTAAAACAATCCCATATCCTTAGTTCCTTGCAGATATCTCAGGATATGCTTGATCCCATTCCAGTGCCTTAGGGTTGGACATGAGCTGAACCTGGACAAAAGACTTACAGAAAAACATATATCAGGTCTAGTATGAGTTGTCAAATACATTAAGGCACCAATGGCACTAAGGTAAGGATACTCAGGACCGAGGATCTCCTCGTCCTCTCCTCTAGGTCGGAACGGATCAGTGTCCAGACCGAGGGATCTCACAACCATAGGACTGCTTAATGGATGACATTTATCCATATTAAACCTTTTAAGAACTTTTTCAGTATAGGTCTTTTGGTGCACAAGGATTCCATCGTTAAGATGTTCTATTTGCAGTCCCAGGCAAAACTTGGTCTTCCCCAAGTCTTTCATCTCAAATTCTCGTTTGAGGTAAGAAACTGCTGAGGCAATTTCATCGGCCGTTCCAAGTATGTTGAGATCATCGACATACACTGCTATGATAACATAGCCTCGGCTCGATTTCTTAATGAATATACATGGGTTTACTTGATCATTCTTGTAACCCTCTTTCAGTAAGTATTCACTTAACCGATTGTACCACATCCGACCTGACTGCTTCAGGCCGTACAAAGCTTTGTTTAATTTGATGCAATGCTGTTCACGTGAACCTTTAGCATGCTTAGGTATTTCGATACCATCTGGTACTTTCATGTATATTTCATTATCCAGTGGACCATATAAGTATGCGGTTACTACATCCATTAACCGCAAATCGAGATTTTCTCGTATGGCCAGACTAATCAGGAATCAGAATGTCGTTGCATCCACCACCGGAGAATAAGTCTCCTCATAATCGATTCCAGGTCTCTGTGAGAATCCTTGTGCAACGAGTCGGGCTTTATACCTCACGACTTCACCGTTTTCATTTCTTTTCCTCACAAAGACCCATTTGTAGCCCACTGGCTTTACATTATCTGGTATTCGGAAAATAGGACCGAACACCCCTCTTTTCTTAAAAGAGTTTAACTCCACGTTGATGGCTTCTTTCCATTTAAGCCAATCTTTTCTCTGCATACATTCGTGTATGGACGTGGGTTCTCGATCCTCATCATCATGCGTGATGATCTCAAGTGCTACATTATATGCGAATATATCATTCATGTCGACATGTTTTCTGTTCCATTGTTTACCAGACACGGTGTAATTAGTTGAGATCTCTTCATTGTCCGGAGGTTCAGCACCCTGAGCCTTGGCGTCCCAAGTCCCAATAGGTACCTCAGCACTCCTACCAATGCTCATGTCTGCGGATTCTGGTTCGTCCGAAATTAGTCCGGACGTTGGTTTCTCCATATCCCGGAGCCTCGGGACGGATGGTACAACCACGCCGACCAGATCCTTGTGCCCCTCGCCCACGGTTTGTTTTGCACCTTTCTTAGTCACGCGGGGGGTATTATCTTTGGAACCCAGTGGTCTTCCACGCTTGAGGCGTGGCCCAGACTCAGTAGCAACTTGGTTGTGTCCTTTCTGGACATCTAGTCTTATTGGTGCATTAGCAGCTGGAATGTAAGACTTAGTCATTCTATTGGGGTCGGTAAAGGAATCAGGCATTTTATTAGCTAGCTCTTGAAGATGTATAATCTTCTGAACCTCAAGGTCGCAAGCTTGAGTTTGAGGATCGTGCCATATCATGGATGTATTATTCCAATTGATTTCTTTCACCAGTCTGCTATTTTCTCCCCCTAATGTCGGATACTCAGATTCCATAAAGTGGCAATCCGCATACCTGGCCTTAAATAAATCTCCCGTGGTTGGCTCAAGGTATTTTATGATCGAGGGAGATTCATATCCGACATATATTCCCATCCTCCTTTGAGCTCCCATCTTAGTTCTTAGTGGTGGAGCAATTGGATAGTAAACGGCACATCCAAATGTCTTTAGATGGGAGATGTCTGGCTCTCGACCCGTTAAGAGCTGAGATGGCGAATATCTATGCTCATGGGACGGTCTGATGCGTATCAACTCCGCAGCATGTAAGACTGCGTGACCCCAAGCTGTGGTCGGTAAATTACTTTTCATGAGTAGAGGTCTAGCAATCATCGGGATCCTTTTAATAAAAGATTCGGCTAGACCATTCTGTGTATGAAAATGTGCCACGGAGTGTTCAACTGTCACCCCCATGGACATACAATACTCATAAAAGGCTTGGGAAGTGAATTCACCAGCATTGTCAAGACGAATCGTCTTTAAAGGAAAGTCTGGAAAGTGTGCTCGCAACCTGATGAGTTGGGCAAGTAGTCTAGCTAAGGCTAGATTTCGTGTGGATAATAGACACACGTGTGACCATCTTGTGGACGCATCAATTAGTACCATGAAGTACCTGAACGTTCCACTAGGTGGATTGATCGGTCCACAGATGTCACCTTGAATCCTTTCCAGAAAACCGATCGTTTCCTTTGACACTTTGACTGGTGACGGTCTGACCTGGAGTTTCCCTTGCGCACATGAGGTGCAAGCATGGTGTTTGGGTATAACCCTTCTCCCCCTCAGGTCATGGCCGATTGATTTGGTAATTAGTCTACGCATCATCCCCGTTCCAGGGTGCCCTAGGCGGTCGTGCCATAAGTTGAAATTCTGTCTAATTTCTTTGCTTATAGTAGCATTGGCTTCGACCGCACTGATCTTGGCATAGTAAAGACCAGTGGCCATAGCTGGTATCGTCTCCAAGACCTTTTTCCGGTCATGGTCGAGCTCGAATATATTCAAGAACTCTTTGGCTCCTTCTCCAGTTGTCTCAACGTGTAAGCCATTCTTGCGAATGTCCTTGAAGCTTAAAAGGCTTCTCACTGAACCAGGAGAGTATAACGCCTCATCTATTTCTAGATGTGTTCCGTTAGGCAACAAAACATAGGCTGGGCCGTAGCCCTTTATAAGTGACGATACCCCGGCTATTGTATTTACATTGGCATCTTTCAACGTTAAATCAACGAAGAATGCCCTATCCTTTAGGATAATGTGGCTTGACCCACTGTCAACCACAAGTGTTTCCATACTTTCTTTCATTCTAGAGAGTTTAAATTATAATCTAAATCATGCATATTATAAATGAAAAGAATGACAAGGTTTCAAAGAATAAAACAACTTTAAAAATATCGAGCCTAAACACCAAAACATCTCCTAGTTTTATTACTTCAACATTTCTGAAGTTTCGTGATCCATAGGATCATCTTTGCTTTGATCAGAGTCATAGTCATGATCTTTAACATCATATCTATCGTTGTGATCATAATCCCCCTCATCATCCTGGTATACCATATGAGCCTCGGCTCCCTTGCCTTTCAAGCTCTCTTGATAGAGGCGAACCAGATGCTCAGGTGTACGGCAAGTCTTTGCCCAATGGTTATCCATTCCGCATCTGTGGCAAGGTGAGGACTTAGGATCGTGAATTACTAAAGCTAACCTAGGGCGTTTGCCTTTGCCTTGTCCATGAGTGGACCTGTCAGGACGATCATAAGGGGTTTGACGCCCTTTGTTTCGGATACCACGTCCACGTCCTCGCCTATGACCTCTGCGATCACGTTCTCGTCCACGTGAGGAACTACGATCTTTACGGTCATTGCGGACATGGTTTGCCTCTGTATCGTCCTGAGGCTCGGCATTGTGTGCCTCTGGGATCGGCTTAGTACCCGGGGGTCTAAGCTCACTATTCTTCAATAACAGCTCATTGTTCTGCTCGGCAAGCAACAGACAGTGAATAAGTTCACTATAGGTTTTAAAACCTTTCTGTCTGTATTGCTGCTGGAGCAACACGTTACTTGAGGACATTGTCTGGAATGTCTTCTCAAGGAGCTGAGCATCAGTAACAACTTCCCCGCATAGCCTTAATTGTGAGACTATTCGAAACAGGGCCGAGTTGTACTCATTCACGGACTTATAGTCATGGATCCTAAGATGTACCCACTCATAGGTCGCCGCTGGATGAACAAGGGTCCTTTGGTGGTCGTACCTCATTTTGAGTTCTTTCCATAGTTCGTATGGATCACTCACTGTGAGGTACTGAGCTTTCAAGCTCTCCTCAATATGGTGCCGGATGTGCATCAGGGCTTTTGAGTCCTCTCTGCTACTGGCCTCGTTGTCTTCAACGATACAGTGCTCTAAGCCTTTGGCTCCGAGGGATATCTCAATATCTAGTGCCCACTGGAGATAATTGTCTCCTTTGACAGTGAGGGGTGCAAAGTCTAGGTTTGCGATGTTTGGCATCTGAAAATGAGTTTCAGATCGTTTAGGACTTTATTATAACACATATCTTGTCCATATAAAATCGTATTTGAAAATCGTTTGAAAACCGATTGGACAAGTATACGGTCAGGTCGTACGTACTGGTACGTTCCATCGACCCATGTGGTTCGTGGTCTGTCCGTTGATACGGGTCATCGACCATCCGTGGTCTAACGTACGTGGTACGTATCATCGATCGTCACGGATCTTGATCTAGCCGTACCAGAGGGTAGGCATCATCGACCGTATATGACCTTGGTCTATCCGCATGGTGCGGGTGATCGACCGTTCGTGGTCACGGTATGACCGCGGTTCGTGGTTCGTACGGATCACTGCGGTTCGTACTGAGTGGTACGTGATCGGTCGTATCGCGTGGTACGTACCGTCCATCATCCGCGTTCGTGGTCCGTTCGTACCGCATGGTATGTACCATCCGCGGTTCATGCCTTAGCTGCGGGTCGTGGTTCGTTGGGTTACCGCGGGATCGTACCTAATGGTACGTGACTGGCCGTGCCTGTCTTTCGTCCGCGTTCGTGACCCGTCCGTACTGCACGGTACGTACCACTGACCGTTCGCGGTTCATGGTCTAACATCATCGACCATTAGGTCTAGTATCATTGACCAAAGTAGGGTCGACGAGCTATTTCCCCACGATAACTATCATATAGCATCAGATCCCCACCAAACTATGACCTAGTGTTAAATCTCCATGCTTTTAAAGTTATGAACTTATTTCTCCATGAATTAACAATTTCGAATGTATTTCTCCCCGAACCGATACTTCGAAACTTAATTACCCATAGACCATGGTTTTAATTGGTTTTTTATTAACCAAATAGTTTAAACCGGCTAAACCAAACCAAAATTAATTTTAAACATCTTTTATTAAAGAATATTGTTTTTCTTCTTGTTGAAATTTTAAAATATAGATTTTTTTAATTCAAAAAATCTTTCCTATTTTCTAAAAATTATTTGCGTTTTTAAAAAAAATAAAATAAAAATTACATCAAGATTTTATGTTTACAAAATTTAATAAAATTACAATGAATAAATTTGAAAGTAAAAGTATATGTTAAAATCTATGTTTTGTTGAATTTTGAAGTAAATTAATTTTTCAACAAAATTAGAATTTTTGACATATATTTTTATAAAAATTTTATTTTATTTTCTTTCAAATTTCCCAAAACACACAAATTTAACAAGGTTATTTGTTCATTGTGATTTTATTAAACTTTATAAAAATAAAATTTTGATGTAATTTTTTTCTTTTAAATTTCAGAAAACACAAAAATATAAACCTAAAACTTCTTTGAAGTTAAAAAAAAAACTATATTTTGAAATTTAAACAAAAAGGAAAACAATATTCTTTAATAAAAATGTTTAAAATGAATTTTAGTTTGGTTTAGCCGGTTTAAACTATTTGGTTAATAATAAACCAATTAAAACCATGGTCTATGGGTAATTAAGTTTCGAAGTATCGGTTCGGAGAGAAATACCTTCGAAATTGTTAATTCATGGAGAAATAAGTTCATAACTTTCAAATCATGGAGATTTAACACTAGGTCATAGTTTGGTGGGGATCTGATGCTATATGATAGTTCTCGTAGGGAAATAGCTCGTCGACCCACCAAAGTATAAAAACAAACTTTTATAACTAATCTAGGAGTTTTAAATCTAAACCTAGAAGTTTTATGAATTTGGAAAGTTTCCATTTTTAGAAAGTTTCCTTTTCTGGAAAGTTTCCATTTCTGGAATATTTCCATTTCTGGAAGTTTCCATTTTTGGAAAGTTTGAGTTTTAGGTAAGTTTAGGTATTTTAAGAATATTTCCATTTTAGGAAAGTTTCCATTTTTGGAAGTTTCCATTTTTGGAAAGTTTCTTATTTTAGTAAGTTCGGGTAATTTTGGGTAAGTTTCTATTTTAGGAAAGTTTCTTTTTCTGAATTAGGTTTTCCTTTTATAATTAGGTTTTCCTTTTCAGAATAGGTTTCCTTATTTGGTTTGGATTAGGTTTCCTTTTTGGGTTAGGGTTTCCTATTTGGATTAGGTTTTCCTATTTAGAATTGATCTAGGTTTCCTTTTCTATTAGGGTTTTAGGTGTTTTCGATTTGCAGCCGTCAGGCATGAATCTAGCAGCCTAGTAAAGCTTATCTATGGCGAGAAATCAAAAACTAAACCGAAGCAATTCTAACAATCCTAAACAATGAAATCGATTAACCTCAGTATGAATTAGAAGACATACCTTAATCCTTGCTTGATTTTCTCCTTGGGTTTCCTTTTAGGGAACCTTTTAACAATCAATTAAGATAAGACACAGAAAGTTAGTTCTCAGATCTAAACAAAGAACAATTGAATGGATCTAAGAGAAGAAGAAGGATCACCGATTTGAAGGAGGGTTGAATCGGCTATGATTTGCGAGTAGGTTAGGGTTGGAGCCGGCTGCTTATTCTTCTGGTTAGGACTCGAGCTTGTTGGATTCATAGCAGGATCGTGCTGATAACGTGTTGTGAATCTCGTGTCCTAGACAGAGGTTACTCGCCCATACTAAGCTAGAAAAGAGAGAGAGAGAGATCGATAGGTTTAGGAACCTTTGTATTGCTTGTGTGTTTATGTTATTGTGTTATTAATCTTAGGCAAAATGGGTACATATTTATATGAGGTGTTGGCCGACATTCCCCATCTTATTAGGCGATGTGGGACTTGTCTAACAAGGCCTGATATCGAATGGATAAGTCCTAAGTGGGCTGGCCCATCTAGATAACATATGGGCTAAATGGATAAACCCACTTATGTGCATTCCCGAAACCATCCGTTTCACAACAATTCAAACACAAAAATCTGTGATTTACAACAAAATCGACTGTCTCATCGCCAGACATATCCTAACAAATCGGTTTTCATTTAAAATCGGCCAAAAAAACTCTGGTATATGAAACAATTTTCGGTTTATTGAAAAGTTTGTCACCAAGCTTTTTATCGATTTTATTTTCACAACGGATTTACTAAACATACTTAAGATCCAACAATTTATTTTTTCAAAACATCTGAGACGTTATATGACAATGACATTATTGTAGTTTAGGTTCTTTGTTATAACTATGGATAAGAGCAATTTAGAACATAAAAATCTCCTAATATTTTTTTTAAAATATTATTTATACTAATAATTTTATAATAAAATTGTGTCATTCTAGTAAACTTCCCATAAATTTATTAGCTATTAAGGGTGTGTTCTCGCATTGTGCATGGTGTTAGTTTTTATTATTTTATGGTCCTAGGTGGTGTCTATTTGTGTAGGTCTTTGTTGTTAGTGTTTTGTTCTTGTTCTTGATGACGTAAATGAACTTTATTTCTTTATAGTATTGTCATAATGTGTGTTTGGTTATCAGAGTCGGACATGAGAGGCAATCATATGAAACATTTGAATGCGATCCCAACTTCAGGAGGCTCCCATATTAAAAAAAAAAAACTATTTTATCTATTTACATCTATACTAATATAACTAATTATACAAATATAAATATACTTTTGCTATTATAAAATATAGACCTGGGCATTCGGGTCCTCGAGTCGGGTTCGTGCCGGGTTTTGTCGGGTCCGGGTCTTTTGGGTCTTAGATATTTAGACCCAATAGGGTAATTAGAGTTTGTCGGTTCGGGTTCGGTTCGGGTTTTGTCGGGTGCGGGTCAGTTCGGATCTTAAATGTGGGAACCAATAGGGTAATTAAAACAATTTCGGTTCGGAACCAGGTCGAGTTGGGTTCGGGTCTTACCGGGTCTGATCCGAAAAATACCGAAAAATACACACAAAAAATCTAAAAATAGTTTAAATGCCCAAAATATCTAATATTCTACCTAAAATTTGATCCGAAGAAATGAAAAATACCCAAATTTTTTTCGATTAATTGAATTATATTTTTAAAATCTATAATTTTACATAAAAACTAAAACTATACCCAAAAAAAAAACCTGAAACTTTAAAAAATATTCTTAATATCAAAAATATACTAAAATACCTATATATATTTAATATATACTAGAATTTTTGGATATTTCGGGTACCCTATCGGGTCTCAGGTTCGGGTCGGATCCAAGACTTGCGGGTCCTCCACAACAAGACCCAATAGGGTAAAATGACATTACACGTGCCCGACCCGAACTGTTTTTTTCCGGATTGGTTCCGGTTCGGGTTTTCGGGTCCGGGTAAAATGTCCAGCCCTAATAAAATAGATACAAATAACTAAAACATGAAAATGTATTTAGCGTAAATAAAACTTACTATTTTTCATTTTCTTTACAAAGGGTATATAATTTAAACTTATAAATTTAAAAAAATAACAAAAAAAAAGAAAAAACTAAATATATTTTTAAATTTTGAATAAAGCTCTCAATATCTTAGGACCGACTCTGATGGTTATTAATCTTAGGTTGGTATGTCTATGATTTGGTTATAAGATGTCTTGTATCTTTGGAATTTGTTGTTGGTTTGATCATTACAATATATATATATATATATTGGTGTGCGTCGAATTGCAGTTAGTTATTATTTTGCCTTCGGATTATGTTATGTGTTCATTATCCTTTGCAGCTCATTATCCTTTTTTATTAATCAATCATACGAGATCTCGGACTCGGCCCAAGAGGAGACCTGTTTGCTGGCGGCTCAAAAGAAGAAAACTCTAGTTAGTTCCCCATCAATTTCATATAAAACGAGGAGGCCCTTTAGGTTATAAATTAAAAAAAAGAGACCAAGATTTCCCCTTCGAAGATTTCGGTACGGTTCTATCATCGGTTCGGTTTAGTAGATATATTGGTCAGATCCGGTTGAGCGTACTTCAAGGGATTTTGAATTTATTTATTTTCTTTTAATGAGAGAAACGGTCATGAAGAGATAATATCCCCACACAGAACAAAGCGGCAAATTTTAAAATTAGAAAATACACAGCTCACGCGACAACCCTATCATTAACCATGGTTAGCACTAAGCGAATCATATCATTACACGTGTCCAACATGAGCCGTTACCCTAACCCAAAAATGGATGGTTTCGCTTATAAAAGCAGAGCATCTGTTTATCGTGGTAAAACCAGATCTAGATTTATTTCCAGGAGAGCGTCTTCGTACACGCCCTTCGTCGTCTTCCCCCTACGAATTTAGTTTTTTTTTTTCCCAGATCTGAAACGAAAATGAGGGAGTGCATCTCGATCCACATTGGTCAAGCTGGTATCCAGGTCGGAAACGCCTGTTGGGAGCTTTACTGCCTTGAACATGGCATTCAGGTTCGTCTTCTTCCTATAGATCTGTTTGTTTTAGATCTGATCTGATGTATTCGTAGCTGCATTTCCATTCTTCTTAGGAATCTAATTGTATAGATCTGTGTTTGATTTTTGATCTATTGTGTATGTTGCTGATTCAAGATCTGTTTAGAACTGTGGTTGACCCGAGATCCGTTAATATGCCTGTTACTATATTTTGATTCGAGATCGTTTAGATCTATGTTTGATTGCTGTGGTTGATGCGAGATCCGTTTAGATCTGTGGTTGGTTGCTATGGTTGATTCGATAACCGATTCGTTTTCACAACAATGTTCGTGAACGAGAACTCTTGTAGAAGGTGTCGATTGATTTAGTCCTGATTTGTGAAAGTTGTTTTCGTTGTTGATTCTATTCGTTTTGTATTTATGTACTGATTTGGATCTGGTATTGTACAGCCTGATGGACAGATGCCGAGTGACAAGACTGTTGGTGGAGGTGACGATGCTTTCAACACCTTCTTCAGTGAGACCGGAGCTGGGAAGCACGTCCCACGTGCCGTCTTTGTCGACCTCGAGCCCACCGTCATTGACGAGGTCAGGACCGGTACTTACCGTCAGCTCTTCCACCCTGAGCAGCTCATCAGCGGTAAAGAAGACGCAGCTAACAACTTCGCCCGTGGACATTACACCAGTAATTCACTCATCCTCATCTTCGTTAATCCAGTTTGTATTGATTCTACTGTTTATTAACTGATTTTCATATGAAATCATTTCTCAGTTGGGAAGGAAATTGTTGATCTATGCTTGGACCGTATCAGAAAGCTAGCTGATAACTGTACTGGTCTCCAAGGGTTCCTTGTCTTCAACGCTGTTGGTGGAGGAACTGGATCTGGTCTTGGATCTCTTCTCCTTGAGAGACTTTCTGTTGACTACGGGAAAAAGTCCAAGCTCGGATTCACTGTTTACCCATCTCCACAGGTCTCTACCTCTGTTGTTGAGCCTTACAACAGTGTCCTCTCAACTCACTCACTCTTGGAACACACTGATGTCTCTATCCTCCTCGACAATGAAGCTATCTACGACATCTGCAGACGTTCCCTAAACATTGAGAGGCCAACCTACACCAACCTCAACCGTCTTGTCTCTCAGGTATAAAGCCAATGACAATCAGCTCTTTTAGCACTAATCTTGAAGTTGCTTTTTCACTGATGTGATTTTGTTTCAGGTTATCTCTTCCTTGACTGCTTCTCTAAGGTTCGATGGTGCCTTGAACGTGGATGTCACTGAGTTCCAGACCAACTTGGTCCCATACCCAAGAATCCACTTCATGCTTTCCTCCTACGCTCCAGTCATCTCTGCTGAGAAAGCCTTCCACGAGCAACTCTCTGTTGCTGAGATCACAAACAGTGCTTTCGAGCCAGCTTCCATGATGGCCAAGTGTGACCCACGTCATGGAAAGTACATGGCTTGCTGTTTGATGTACCGTGGTGAAGTTGTCCCTAAAGACGTAAACTCAGCTGTTGGAACCATCAAGACCAAGCGTACCATCCAGTTTGTTGACTGGTGTCCTACTGGATTCAAGTGTGGTATCAACTACCAGCCACCAACTGTTGTTCCAGGAGGTGATCTTGCTAAAGTGCAGAGAGCTGTGTGTATGATCTCCAACTCCACAAGTGTTGCTGAGGTATTCTCGAGGATTGATCACAAGTTCGATCTTATGTACGCCAAGCGTGCGTTCGTTCACTGGTATGTGGGTGAGGGTATGGAGGAAGGAGAATTCTCTGAGGCTCGTGAGGATCTTGCAGCTTTGGAGAAGGATTATGAGGAGGTTGGTGCCGAAGGTGGTGATGATGAGGATGACGAAGGCGAGGAGTACTAAGAAGAACAATGTTTCGAAAAGTTAAATTCTCTGTTATCCTTTGAGTTTGCGTGAATGGGCCCGAAACACTCTTGTGACGAGCCCTTTGTTTTCTTGAAACTACCTATCCAGTCTTTCTGTTTGAATTTCTATTGTGGTACTCTATTTGGGTTTTAAATTCTCGTTCTCCTTTCGTCTTAACTATGTTTTTAGTAATAATCTATATTCATGCTAGTTTAGGTTACAAGGAACTTGAAATTGGGAACGTTAAAGTATTGAATGAAGTTAACAGAAATTGCTCAATCAATTTTTTTGCAACTTTACTTATGAGTTATGATTTGCTATTATTAATCGTTATATCGGTTTATACTTAAACAATTCCTAACCAATACAAAATCCACCAATTTAAATTGAAAGATTTACATCCAAGGGCACATTCCATCTCTTTAATATCACCCCAAGACACATTGTTATGTTAGAGCACTTTCTTTCAACAAAAAGCATCAACTAAGATTTTTTAATTCTCTTCCAATCACACGTGGTCTAACTAAACCTCAAAAGAGGCGGGCTTTATCCTCAGCCATTGATATCTAAAAAAAATCAGCGGCCAAGATTCAACCACCCAGATCTAGACAAGACAAATATCTGTCTTTAGTTCACACATTTGATCAAAATGTGTAACTTCTTCTACGGATGGTCCAGATTGATTCTATTTTTTTTTTATATCAATTTTCTTCTTTCTTCTTCAGCGTCCTCGACGAGAGTTTGTGTTCGGCGTTTTCATCTGTAAAAACTCATAATATGTGCTAATGCTCCTATTGATTACATATTCATAAGGTTTTGGTTAACGAGCTAACCATGATTCATGAATTTAGCCTTAAAATCATGAAGCTTATTTTCTCTCTTTTTTGTTTACAGCGGTCGCCCATGGCGGAGCATTGTATGGCCATCACTGGCGAGTGGAAAATCTCCGTCGATAACCACTGGTCTTTTTTTATCAATAAATAGCACATGACAAGTATTATGCCCCCTTCGTCGTAGTATCCAGTTGAAGAAATTGTGTGCCAAAGACTATGAACAAATCGTATCCAAGTGTACAATACCTATATTTTGTCCATGTGTACAACAAATATTATCCATCCACATGTACACTAACTATATTCCGTCCACATGTACACTAAATATTTCCTTCTATGTGTTCACTACATAAATTGTACAACTAATGTTCTAAACCATCAACGCAAAACCCCTTGTACACATAATGTTGGTGTACACTCGCATACAAATGTACAACCTTCACCTCCATATACATTGTACACACGTAAAAAGTTAAAAAGTTTTATACCTTAGGATCATTTTCGACTGCAAGCACATCTACCATATTCAAACCAGTGTGTTGGGGCAGCTTATCACCCACGAAATTAACTATCTTCAACTCATCATCTTCTCCCAAATGTTTTCTAAAAAGTGGTATGCTCTCAAAAGCCGTTAACTGTAAAGCTAAAGGGAAACCAACCATCATCTTCGTCTTCTGCCTAAGCTTCATGCGGTAGTCACCACAAGGATCATTGCATATGCTTGCACCAACTTCACGGGCTTCATTGTTCTAACGGTCCACACAAACGCCTCACGCCCCCACTGAAAAGCTAAGAACTTCAAGCTCTCCACAAGCTCTACATACTTCAGAGTTGGTCTAGGACGATGTGTTGTAGCCACAAGCACACCATCAACGATTATTATCAGAAACATCCTCAATCTTCTCGCCACATTCATTTACCTATTAGATGCAACCATATCCACCACCTGAGGGATAGTTATGTCAGGCTTCCCATCAAACAATTTGTCCCAGTACACATAGTCTCCCTTTTTCACCGGAGGCTGGTACTCTACAGAATAACCCTCATCGAACTCCCCACAAGGCATGCCAGTCACATTCCCAAACTCCACAAGTGAAAACCTCATGGAATTACCGCCAAAGATAGGCCACACTTCATACTTCTTCTTCGTGACCAGTTGTCTTGTCAACATTCCATGGACCAGTTTAGCGGAATAATACTACATCGCCTAACCAGAAAGTGGAACAGATTCCCAAAATACGAGCCCATAAGCTTATCCCATTCAAGTGTGCCGTCTACAACATCCCTCACAAAAACCAGGTAATCCAACGTTGAGTAGACATTTAACCGTCTGCTCGGGTACCGGTCTGTCGCAAACAACATCTTCGGTAAACCGTCATTCATAGCGCTCAAAGTAGGGACCTACTTTGCAAAAAGAAAACAAATAAGCTCACCAATCCATAAACATTTCATGATACACAGAAACCCCAAAAAACCAAAAAACAACCGTAACAAAAAAAACCCAAATCGGAAAATCTAATCTCCAATCCATGAACCTGAAAAAGACAACTAAATCCGACAATAAACTCACCCCCTGCCACTTCCTTGCCAGCACGTTTCCGTCTTGTCGTCATTTCTCGAAACCTTTTCGTTTTCTCGTAGTCGCAAATCCCCGTTTACTTCCACGAACAAAAGAAAGAGGTGAAACTGTGAAAATAAAATAAAAACTTTTCTAGTTTCCTCTACACTTCCCAAATAAAAATTAACTCCCATTTAGTTTTGGTCTCTGGTTCACCGCTCCCAATTCAAAATTTTTTTAAAAAAGAAAAAAGAAACCAAAAATCAAACCTGGTTTCCTTCTAGTTACAATAAGTGCCTCAATAGCAATAAGTGCTCTTTCATGAAAGATAATCTCGTAAAGTGCCTTACAGCGTAAATAACTCATTTAAATTTAACCAATGTTTTAAAAATCGGACCGGACACCGACTCTGTATACCTATTGGTTGACTGGTTGGACAGGTTCAACTGGTCGAACCGGGTTTTCTATTTTAAAAAAATTAATATACATAATCATATATTTACATTATATAGGTCTAAAAAATAATTCTACATATAATATATTTTCTTTTCTCTTTATTAAATAGAAAAATGAACAATAATCATAACTCTACTTATATATATAACAAACAAGTGAATGCTATGTAAAACTGAAATTGACAAAAATCAAACGATTGATTGTTTAAATTACCGTATTTATTTATTTATACAAATAAAGTCTCAGATTTTATGAATATGTCAAAATAAGAATAATATATGAAATATTAAGTTTTTATAATACTTGAAAATTAGTTATGGATCCACAAAGATCAGTAATATATTTCCATGTACTGCGTTTGTAAATATTCACAAATATTTTGATCTTGTATAGAATCTCCGGAAGTTTAAATACCATATGATGAAGATAATCGGTTCCAAGAGTTTCTAAGTTGATTTAGGAAAATCGAAGATAAAGAAGTTTATTTCTCATTTTGGAATGCATTAATTAATCATTTATGGGAAAATATATTAGTATTGATAGTTGGATAATGTCTACTTAATTTTATTTTATTTTGATTTCATTATGTCTTTTTGTAAAAAAATTAATTTAAACAATATTGCAATTTTATGAAAAAGTCAAAGTTACCATGAATAGGTTGATTTTCAAAATTTATAAGTGCAATGTGTTAATTGTAAAATAAAATAAATTGAATTTTTTAAAAAAAATTAGAGGAGAAATAGAAAAATACATTAGAAGAAAACTCAATTCTATTGTAAAGTTTCTCTATTATAGAAAAAAAAATAGGAAAACACATTGGAAATGATCTAACATAAACCAAATAAACTTAAGTTACCCTAAATGAAATTTTTGGCACCTTTCTACCTTTTTAGTGAACCTTTTTTTAGTGTTGCAAGAATAGAGAAGCAACATTTTTTACAAGCGTAAGGAATAAGATAAAATAACACTTGTGCAAAGCAGAAAATAATACGTTGGTGGTGCTAATTTAGACGACGATCAAATCCTGATATTCTCTCATCATCCAACACAACATAAGGATCGATGTTGAGTGGTCGTGAAACCGAAGTTCTGCTTCCATCATGAATATAATAAGTTCGTAGAAAGAAACTTATTAAAAAAACGAAATAAACCTTAAGGACTTATTGACACAATGTGTGAGAAGAGTGATGAAGAATATAAATATAATAAACGTGAATGCATCTTGAATATCTTGAATAAATCTCCAAAATGGCCTTTTCTTATGGTGGGTTTGATCATTAGTTAATCTTCAATGCAATCAAGGATAACTAATGAGATGTTTTTTTTATCCTAGTGCTTCTCCTTAGTGGTTGCACTTGTTCTTCTTCATCTTGTTCCTCATTCTCATGAGTTTGAGTACGATCTTGGTGCATTTTCTCTTCTATACATTTTGATCAAGAGTTTCTTAACCAGTTTTTGAACCATTTTGGTGCATTGGAGTTTTTGGTTCTACTTGATTGCCTCCCTAATGATCAAGATGAGCTTCTTCTACTATTGCTTCAACCTCTTGAGTAGGAGATCTTCTTGTGTCCTCTCTTTCTTTAAGCTGACTAATTCCAAGATCTCCGAAGTGATTCTTGGATATATCTTCTTGCTCTATCTGAGGGTGTATGTGAGAAGTTCTTCAAGTTATCCTAGCTCTTCTCATCAAAATAACCTCTTGATTCCACAAATTCGACAACCCTTGAGATCAACACCTTCTTCGTCTCTGGTATATAGCATTTGAATCTCTTATGATCGGACGAGTACCCTATGAAGATTGCTTTGATACTCTTGGCTTTAAGATTATTTCTTTAATTTGTTCTTCTGGTATCAAGACAAAGCAAATACAAGCAAATGATCAATGGAGGGCCTAGTCTTGTTTATTACCTAATAAAGAAGGACATCATGGAGAATTCTAGTTGGTATCTGGTTGATAAGATAGCATGCTGACACCTTATCATCTCTCCAAAACCTCGGGACATTAGTGTGGAACATCATGCTCCTTGATACCTCCATTAAATGTTTATTCTACCTCTGAGCTACTCTATTTTGTTTGGTGTGTAAGAGCAGTTTATTTGATGAATGATTCCCTGTTTTGCTAATTGATGTTTGAAAGCATGACTTGTGTACTCTCCACCATTATCTGGCCTAAATATCTTCATCTTAGCATTAAAATGGTTAGTTATATTGTTCTGAATGTTAATGAAAGCTTGTAGCGTCCTATCTTTAGATTGAGATCACTTTAAGGTTGGTTGAAGTAAAGGAGAAGACAAACACTTTATCTTGTTCACACCTCTCATTCAAGATGTTTGGTCAGTGGTAATTGACCCCAACATCTCAAGCTCTGCCCAAACAGCTCTGAAATTCCCAAAATGCCGAGGGAAATTCATGTTACCATGTCTTCATGGCTCAAGCTTTTATGGCTCTCTTCACTTCAGTTACCCGGCTAAGATTCAAGATATTCCCATAAACCTTTTGTAAATGGTCTCACAACTCTTTGCAGGTTTCAAAGTACGAGTAAGCCTCCATTATGGTACCATCAAGTGAGCTATGAATTATAGACATCACCATGAGATCTTCCTAACTTTATTTGCCTTCATTTACCAACACAATCTCCTTGCCATCTTCTCTATGGATGGTTTTATTTGTTGCTTCACCTGAATAACATGTGTCCATAAGCTTTTTCTACCAAGGGCATTCTTGATCATTCTTAACCAGAATAAGTAGTTTACTCCTTTTAGAGTGACTGGAATCACAACAACATTGTTTACCTCCATTATGAAAGTTATGGATCTCTGGACAATAAGATGTTCCCAAGAAGTTTAAAGTGAGTAAAGAGAAATGAGGAATATAGAGTGGTTTGCGGAAGTATAAGAAAGGTTTATGAGCTTGCAAGCTCTGATACATGTAAGAATTAAGAGAATATAAGGAGGTTATGTGAAGAACACTCAAAAACAACTCAAGTACAATGCTTTCGATCCAGTGAGAAAGAAAGTGTGAGTATACTTGTCTATTTCTTGTTGTTTGATCGATTCACCTGTAACCTAGCTTTACTTTTTAGCTAATCTCTTTAGAATCTCTGTATTTTCTTCGTTTGCCCAATTAGGGTTGATGATTAATGGAATACAATTATTAAAAAAAGACATACAAAAGAGGGAATGATAGAAAAATATAATGGACAAAAGAATGCATCAATCCTGAACAACTCTAACATATCTAAAATTAAAATCCAAACATATGCTCATACTTGAAATCAAATGATGAATAGTGAACTCTAGTAAAGTCTTGTGAATTCTTGTAAATTTTTCTTTTCAGTACTTTACTCAAGTTTGGTCCATGTAACACTTTTTCATCAGTTTGGGGCACGTTTCTTAACATGACCAACATGTTTGACTTTGATAATTTTCCTAATAAGAACACGTCTTGTTATGGAGTTTTGGCACTAATACTTTTCATCACAATTACTTAAAAATAAACAGGAGCACATAATGAAAAAAACTTTCACAATGAAAAAATTCATAACTTTGAAGTTAATTTTATCACTTTCGCAGTTTCTATGAACTATGAAATTCGAAAAAGAAATTATTGCTCATCTGACATGGTACTTGAATAGAATGCAACGTAAACATAATAGAAAAGAAAGGCAACAGTTGGGATATGTGAATAGCAAAAGATAAGCAAAAAATATAGTGACAATATGAGTTATGATTTATGAAGAAGGAAGCTTCTGCAGTTGTCGTTGGTGGCCATTCATAGAGCTCCTCATTTGTACCACCTTGGAGTAACTCGACCCCGAGTTCAGATCTCTCACCTGAAAATGATGTGGGAAAAATTCAATACACTTGATTAGTATTGCACAATCTATAGACATAGAGAATATTTTTGTGTATATGTGGGAAATGAAGAACATTCATAAGAGATAAGGGTTTAGAGGTGGAAGGAAGAGATGTAAAACCAGTGTTAGCGATTTGGAGACCACTGCCATCGCCTATCAAGACTTCTTCACCACCATTATAGGGTTGATGTAAGGACATATTAGCCAGATCAGATGTAATATGGTGTGTTGTACCAGAGTCTAGAATCCATGGCTGAGCAGAGGGAGCAGTTGTGAGATTTGCTCGAGGGTGCCATGAATTTGGAGAGTAAACTGGAGTTTGGATCAATGCTGGTTGAGGAGACTGTCGATAAGTCTGGAGCTGAAAGCAACGTTTAGCCGTATTGCCTTGAACACCACATATTTGGCAACGACCCTGATATGAGCGGTAGTTGCGACCTTTCTGACTATTATTGTTGGGAGTCCATGATTGTTGTTGGTGATAAGGCTGTGACCATTGTTGTGTTGAGAGCTGATGGTGCTTTTGATTAAAGCGAGGCTTGTTGTTAACATAGTCCGCAGAGATAGGAGCAGATGAGAGTGGAACTACGGACAATAAGGCCACAGAATCCTGGGACCTCACCTTGAC